>JANJXV010000156.1:2010000-2012500 GCA_024803745.1 Megascapheus bottae
GTTACGGTTAGCGTAAAGGTTAGGGTTAAGGATAGTGTTAGGTTTAGGGTTGGGGTTAAGGTTAGGATTAGGATTAGTGTAAGGGTAAGGGTTAGGTTAGGGTTAGGGTTAGGGCTAGGGTTAAGGTTAGGGTTAGGGTTAGGTTTAGGGTTAGGGTTAGGGTAAGGGTTAAGGTTAGGGTTAGGGTTAGGGTTAGGCTTAGTGTTAGGGTAAGGGTAAGGGTTAGGGTTAGGGTTAGGTTTAGTGTTAGGGTTAGGCTAAGGGTAAGAGTTAGGGTTAGGGTTAGGGTTAGGGTTAGGCTTAGTGTTAGGGTAAGGGTAAGGGTTACGGTTAGGGTTAGGGTTAGGCTTAGGGTAAGGGTTAATGTTAGGGTTAGGGTTAGGGTTAGGCTTAGTGTTAGGGTAAGGGTAAGGGTTAGGGTTTGGGTTATGGTTAGGTTTTGTGTTAGGGTTAGGGTAAGGGTAAGTGTTAGGTTTGGGGTTAGGTGAAGGGTTAGGGTTACAGTAAGGGTAATGGTTAGGTTTAGGGTTAGGGTTAGGTTTCGGGTAAGTGTAAGGTTTAGGGTTAGGTTTAGGGTAAGTGTTAGGGTTAGGGGTTAGGTTTAGGGTTAGGGTTATGGTTAGGGAAAGGGTAAGGGTAAGGGTTAGAGTTAGGGTTAGGGTTTAGGGTTAGGGTTAGTGTTAGGGTAAGGGTTAGAGTTAGGGGTAGGGTTAGGTTAAGGGTAAGTGTGATGGTTAGGGTTAGGGTTAGGGTTAATGTTAGGGTTAGGGTTAGGGTTAGGGTTAGAATTAGGCTTAGGGTTAGGGTAAGGGTTAGGGTTACGGTTAGGGTTAGGGTTAGGGTTTAGGTTTAGGGTTAGGGTTAGGGTGAGGGTACGGGTTAGGGTTAGGGTTACGATTAGGGTTAGAGTTAGGGTTAGGGTTAGGGTAAGGATAAGGTTTAGTGTTGGGGTTAGGGTTAGGATTAGCTGTTAGGGTTGGGCTAGGGTTAGGGTTAGGGTAAGGGTTAGGGTTAGGGTTAGCTTAAGTGTAAGTGTTAGGGTTAGGTTTAGGGTTAGCGTTAGGGTAAGGGTTAGGGTTAGGGTTAGGGTTAGGGTTTGGGTTAGCGTTAGGGTTTAGGGTTAGGGTTATGGTTAGGGTAAGGGTTAGGTTTAGGGTTAGGGTTAGGGTAAGGGTTAGGTTTAGGGGTAGGGTTAGGGTAAGTGTAAGTGTTAGGGTTAGGGTTAGGGTTAGGGTTAAGGTTAGTGTTAGGGTTAGGTTTGGGGTTTTGTAAGGTAATGGTTAGGGTTAGGTTAGGGTTGGGGTTAAGGTTAGGGTTAGGGTTAGGGTTAGAAGTAGGGGTAGGGTTAGGGTTAGGGTTAGAGTTAGGGTTAGGTTTAGAGGAAGGGTTAGGGTTAGGGTTAGGGTTAGGGTTAGGGTTAGGGTAAGGGTTAGGTTTTGGGGTTAGGGTTAATGTTAGGGTTAGGTTAAAGGTTAGGGTTAGGATTAGGGTGAGGATAAGGTTTAGGGTTAGGGTAAGGGTTAGGGTTAGGGTTAGGGTTAGGGTAAGCGTTAGGGTTAGGGTAAGGGTTAGGTTTAGGGTTAGGGTTAGGGTTAGGGTTAGGGTAATTGTAAGGGTTGGGGTTAGGGTTTGGGGTAGGCTTATGGTTGAGGTTAGGGTTAGAGTTAAAGGGAGGGTTAGGGTTAGGGGAAGGGTAAGGGTTAGGGTTAGGGTTAGGGTTAGCGTTCGGGTAACGATAAATGTTAGAGTTAAGGTTAGGGTTAGGGTTAGGGTTAGGGTTAAGATTAGGTTTAGGGTTAGGGTTAGTGTAAGGGTTAGGGTTACGGTTACGGTTAGCGTAAAGGTTAGGGTTGGGGATAGTGTTAGGTTTAGGGTTGGGGTTAAGGTTAGGATTAGGATTAGGGTAAGGGTAAGGGTTAGGTTAGGGTTAGGGTTAGGGCTAGAGTTATGGTTAGGGTTAGGGTTAGGTTTAGGGTTAGGTTTAGGGTAAGGGTTAAGGTTAGGGTTAGGGTTAGGGTTAGGCTTAGTGTTAGGGTAAGGGTAAGGGTTAGGGTTAGGGTTAGGGTTAGGTTTAGTGTTAGGGTTAGGCTAAGGGTAACAGTTAGGGTTAGGGTTAGGGTTAGGGTTAGGCTTAGTGTTAGGGTAAGGGTAAGGGTTACGGTTAGGGTTAGGGTTAGGGTTAGGGTAAGGGTTAATGTTAGGGTTTGGGTTAGGGTTAGGCTTAGTGTTAGGGTAAGGGTAAGGGTTAGGGTTTGTGTTATGGTTAGGTTTAGTGTTAGGTTTAGGGTAAGGGTAAGTGTTAGGTTTGGGGTTAGGTGAAGGGTTAGGGTTACTGTAAGGGTAATGGTTAGGTTTAGGGTTAGGGTTAGGTTTCAGGTAAGTGTAAGGTTTAGGGTTAGGGTTAGGGTAAGTGTTAGGGTTAGGGGTTAGGTTTAGGGTTAGGGTTATGGTTAGGGAAAGGGTAAGGGTTAAGGTTAGGGTTAGGGTTAGGGTTTAGGGT
>JANJXV010000156.1:2017500-2065000 GCA_024803745.1 Megascapheus bottae
AGGTTTAGAGTTAGAGTAAGGGTAAGGGTAAGTGTTAGGGTTAGGTTTAGGGTTAGGGTAAGTGTTAGAGTTAGGGATAGGGTTAGGGTTAGGGTTAGGTTTAGGGTTAAGGTTGAGGTTAGGATTAGGGTTACGGTGAGGCTAAGGGTTAGGGTTAGGGTTAGGGTAAGGGTAAGGGTGGAGGTTAGGATTAGGGTTAGGGTTAGGCTAAGGGTTGGGTTTAGGGTTCGGGTAAGGGTTAGGGTTAGGGTTAGGGTAAGGGTTAGGGTTAAGGTTGAGGTTAGGGTTAGGGTTAGGATTAGGGTAAGGGTTAGGGTTAGGGTTACGGTAAGGGTTAGAGTTAGGGTTAGGGTTAGGGTAAGGGTTAGGGTTAGGGTTATGGTTATGGTTGAGGTTAGGGTTAGAGTTAAGGAAGGGTTAGGGTTAGGATTAGGGTAAGGGTTAGGGTTAGGGTTAGTGTAAAGTTTAGGGTTAAGGTTAGGGTTATGGTAAGGGTAAGGGATAGGTTTAGGGTTATGTTTATGGTTGAGGTTAGGGTTAGAGTTAAGGAAGGGTTAGGGTTAGGTTTAGGGTAAGGGTTAGGGGTAGGGTTAGGGTTACGGTTAGAGTTAGGGTTAGGTTTAGAGGAAGGGTAAGGGTTAGGGTTAGAGTTAGGGTTAGGGTAAGGGTTAGGTTTAGGGGTTAGGGTTAATGTTAGGGTTAGGTTAAAGGTTAGGGTTAGGGTTAGGGTTAGGTTAGGTTTAGGGTTGGGGTTAAGGTTAGGGTTAGGTTTAGGGTAAAGGTAAGTGTTAGGGTTAGGGTGACGGTTAGGTTTAGGTTTAGGGTTAGGGCTGCGGTTAGGGTTAGGGTTAGGCTAAGGGTTGGGTTTAGGGTTCGGGTAAGGGTTAGGGTTAGGGTTAGGGTTAGGGTAAGGGTTAGGGTTAAGGTTGAGGTTAGGGTTAGGGTTAGGATTAGGGTAAGGGTTAGGGTTAGGGTTAGGGTAAGGGTTAGGGTTAGGGTTAGGGTTAGGGTTAGGGTAAGGGTTAGGGTTAGGGTTATGGTTATGGTTGAGGTTAGGGTTAGAGTTAAGGAAGGGTTAGGGTTAGGATTAGGGTAAGGGTTAGGGTTAGGGTTAGTGTAAAGTTTAGGGTTAGGGTTAGGGTTATGGTAAGGGTAAGGGATAGGTTTAGGGTTATGTTTATGGTTTAGGTTAGGGTTAGAGTTAAGGAAGGGTTAGGGTTAGGGTTAGGGTAAGGGTTAGGGGTAGGGTTAGGGTTAGGGTTAGAGTTAGGGTTAGGTTTACAGGAAGAGTAAGGGTTAGGGTTAGGGTTAGGGTTAGGGTTAGGGTAAGGGTTAGGTTTAGGGGTTAGGGTTAATGTTAGTGTTAGGTTAAAGTTTAGGGTTAGGGTTAGGGTTAGGGTTAGGATTAGGTTTAGGGTTGGGGTTAAAGTTAGGGTTAGGTTTAGGGTAAGTGTAAGTGTTAGGGTTAGGGTGACGGTTAGGTTTAGGTTTAGGGTTAGGGCTGCGGTTAGGGTAAGGGTTAGGGTAAGGTTAAGTGTTAGGGTTAGGGTTAGGGTTAGAGGTTAGCGTTAGGGTTAGGGTTAGGGTTAGGGTGAGGGTTAGGTTTAGGTTTAGGGTTAGGGTAAGGGTTAAGTTTAGGGTTAGGAGTAGGGTTAGGGTAAGTGTTAGGTTAGGTTAGGGTTATGGTAAGGTTTAGAGTTAGGTTTAGGTTTAGGGTTAGGGGTTAGGCTTAGTGTTAGGGTTAGGGTAATGATTAGGGTTAGGGTTAGGGTAAGGGTTAGGCTTAGGGCAAGGGTAAGTGTTAGGGTTAGGGTGAGTGTTAGGGTTAAGTTTAGGGTTAGGGATAGGTTTAGGTAAGGGTACGAGTTGGGGTTAGGGTTAGGGTAATGGTTAGGGTTACTGT
This sequence comes from Megascapheus bottae, assembly GCA_024803745.1. Classification (NCBI taxonomy): domain Eukaryota; kingdom Metazoa; phylum Chordata; class Mammalia; order Rodentia; family Geomyidae; genus Megascapheus; species Megascapheus bottae. The sequence goes on from JANJXV010000156.1 coordinate 2,019,404, forward strand.
TAGGGTTAGGTTTAGATTAGGGATAGGGTAAGGGCAAGATTTAGGGTGAGAGTTAGGGTTAGGTTTAGGATTGGGGTTAAGGTTAGGTTTAGGGTTAGGGTAGGTTTAAGTATTAGGTTTAGGGTTATGGTTAGGTTTATGCAAAGGGTGAGGGTTAGGGTTAGGATTAGGGTTAGGTTTAGGGTTACGGTTAGGTTTAGGGTTAGGGTTAGGGTTAGGGTTACTGTAAGTGTTAGGGTTAGGTTTAGGGTTACGGTTACGGTAAGGGTAAGGGTAAGGGTTAGAGTTAAAGTTAGGGTTAGGGTTAGGGTTAGGATTAGCGTTAGGGTAAGGGTAAGGGTTAGGGTTAGGTTTAGGGTTAGGGTAAGGGTAAGGGTTAGGTTTAGGGTTAGGGTTAGGTTTAGGGTTAAGGTTAGGGTAAGTATAAATGTCAGAATTAAGGTTAGAGTTAAGGTTAGGATTAGGGTTAGGGTTAAGGTTAGGGTGAGGGTAAGGTTAAGGGTTAGGGTTAAGGTTAATGTTAGGGTTGGGGTTAAGATTAGGGTTAGATTTATGGTTAGGGTAAGGGTTAGGGTTAGGTTTAGGGTTGGGGTTAAGGTTAGGATTAGGGTTAGGGTAAGGGTAAGTGTTAGGGTTATGGTTAGGGTAAGTGTTAGGGTTAGGGTTAGGGTAACGTTTTGGTAAGGGTTAGGGTTAGGATTAGCTTTAGGGTAGGGGTTAGGGTTAGGGTTAGGTTTAGGGTTGGGGTTAAGGTTAGGTTTAGGGTTAGGGTAGGTTTAATTATTAGGGTTAGGGTTAGGGTTAGGTTTATGCTTATGGTTAGGATTAGGGTTAGGATTAGGTTAGGTTTAGGGTTACCTAACGGTTTAGAGTTAGGGTTAGGGTAAGGTTATGTGTTAGGGTTAGGGTTAGGGTTAGGGTTAGGGTAAGGGTTAGGGTTAGGTTTAGGGTTACGGTTAGGGTAAGAGTAAAGGCAAGGGTTAGGGTTAAAGTTAGGGATAGGGTTAGGATAAGGATAAATGTCAGAGTTAAGGTTAGGGTTACGGTTAGGGTTAGGGTTAAGGTTAGGGTCAGGGTAAGGGTTAGGGTTAAGTTTAGGGTTAGGGTGAGGGTAAGAGTTAGGGTTAGGGTTACGGTTAGGGTACGGGTTAGGGTTAGGGTAAGTGTGGGTTAGGGTTAGGGTTAGGGCAAGGATTAGGTTTAGGGTTAGGGTAAGGGTTAGGGTTAGGGTCAGGGTAAGGATAAATGTCAGAGTTAAGTTTAGGGTTACGGTTAGCGTTAGGGTTAGGGTTAAGTTTAGGGAGAGGGTAAGGGTAAGGGTTAGGGTTAGGGTTAGGGTAAGGGTTAGGGTAAGGGTTAGGGTTACGCTTAAGTTTAGGGTTGTGGTTAAGGTTAGGATTAGGGTTAGGGTAAGGGTAAGGGTTAGGTTAGAGTTAGGGTTAGGGCTAGGTTTATGATTATGGTTAGGGTAAGATTTATGGTTAGGATTAGAGTTAGGGTTAGGGTAAGTGTTAGGGTTAGGGTAAGGGTTAGGGTTAGGGTTAGGGTTAAGTTTTAGGTTAGGGTTAGGGTTAGGTTTAGGTTAGGGTTAGGATTAGGGTTAGGGTTATGGTTAGGGTAAGTGTTAGGGTTTTGGTTAGGTTTAGGGTTGGGCTTAGTGTTAGAGTAAGGGTTAGGGTTAGGGTTAGGGTAAGGGTTAGGGTTAGGGTTAATGTTAGGGTTAGACTTAGGGTTAGGTTACGGTTAAGGTTAGGGCTAGGGTTAAGGTTAGGGTTAGGGTTAGGTTTAGGGTTAGGATTAGAGTTAGGTTTAGGGTAAGGGTTAGGGTTAGGGTTAGGGTTAAGGTTAGGCTTAGTGTTAGCGTAAGGGTAAGGGTTAGGTTTAGGTTTAGGGTTAGGGTTAGGGTAAGGTTATGGGTTAGGGTAAGGGTTAGGGTTAGGGTTAATGTTTGGGTTAAACTTAGGGTAAGGGTTAGGGTTAAGGTAAGGGTAAGGGTTAGGGTTAGGGTAGGGTTAGGGTTAAGGTTGAGTTTAGGGTTAGGGTTAGGTTAAGGCTTAGGGTTAGGATTAAGGTTAGGGTTAGGGTAAGGTTTAGGGTTAGGGTTAGGTTTAATGTTGGGCTTAGTGTTAGAGTAAGGGTTAGGGTTAGGGTTAGGGTAAGGGTTAGGGTTAGGGTTAATGTTAGGGTTAGACTTAGGGTAAGGGTTAGGGTTATGTTTAGGGTTGGGGTTAAGTTTGAGGTTAGGGTTAGGTTTAGAGTAAGGGTTAGGGTAAGCTTTAGGGTTAGGGTTAGAGTTTGGGTTAGAGTTAGGGTTAGGGTTAGGGTAAGGGTAAGCGTTAGGGTTAGGGTTACTGTTAAGGTTAGGGTTAGGTTAAGGGTAAGGGTAAGGGTAAGGGTTAGGGTTAGGGTTAGGGTTAGGGTTAGGGTTAGGATTAGAGTTAGGGTTAGAATTAGGGTCAGGGTTAGGGTAAGGGTTACGGTTAGGTTTAGGGTAAGGGTTAGGGTTAGGGTTAGGGGTCAGGATTAGTTTTAGGGTGTTAGGGATAGGCATTAGGGTTAGGTTTAGGGTTAGTGTAAGGGTTAGGGTTAGGATTAGGGTTAGTGTAAGGGTTAGGGTTAGGTTTAGGGTTACTGTAAGGTTTAGGGTTAGGGTAAGGGTAAGTGTTAGGGTAAGGGTAAGTGTTACGATTAGGGTTAGGGTTTGGGTTAGGTTTAGGGTTAGGGTAAGGGTAAGGGTTAAGGTTAGGATTAGGGTTAGGGTAAGTGTTAGGGTTAGGTTAGGGTTAGGGTTAGGGCTATGGTTAAGGTTAGGGTTAGGGTTAGGTTTAGGGTTAGGATTAGATTTCGGGTTATGGTAAGGATTAGGGTTAGGGTTACGGTTAGGCTTAGTGTTAGGGTAAGGGTAAGGGTTAGGGTTAGGGTGAGGGTTAGGGTTAAGGTTGAGGTTAGGGTTAGGGTTAGGTTAAGGTTTAGGGTTAGGATTAAGGTTAGGGTTAGGGTAAGGTTTAGGGTTAGGGTTAGGTTTAGGGTTGTGCTTAGTGTTAGAGTAAGGGTAAGGGTTAGGTTTAGGGTTACGGTTAAGATTAGGGTTAAGGTTGAGGTTAGGGTTAGGGTTAGGGTAGGGTTAGGGCAAGTGTTAGGGTTAGGGTTAGGGTTAGGGTAAGGGTAAGTGTTAGGGTTAGGGTTAGGGTTAGGGTTAGTGTAAGTGTTAGGGTTAGGGTTAAGGTTAGAGTTGGGGTTAGGGTTAGGGAAAGGGTAAGGGTTAGGGTTAGGGTTAGTTTTAGGTAAATGTTAGGGTTAGGGTTAGGGTTAGGGTAAGGGTTAGGGTTAGGGTTAGAGTTAGGGTAAGGGTAAGGGTATGGTTTAGGGTTGGGTTAGGTTTAAAGTTAGGGTTAGGGAAAGGGTAAGGGTTAGGATTAGGGTAAGGATTAGGGTTAGGGTTGGGGTTAGGGTAAGGGTTAGGGTTAGGGTTAGGGTTAGCATTAAGGTTAGGTTAGGGTTAGGGTAAGGGTAAGGGTTAGGGTTAGCGTTAGTGTTAGGGTAAGAGTAAGGTTAGGGTTAGGGTTAGGGTTAGGGTTAGGGTTAGGGTTAGGGTTAGGGTAAAGTTTAGAGTTAGGGTTAGGGTTAGCGTAATGGTAAGAGTTAGGGATAAGGTTAGGGTTAGGGATAGGGTGAGGGTTTGGGTTAGGTTTAGGGTTAGGGTTAGGGTTATGGTTAAGGTTAGGTTTAGAGTTAGGGTAAGGGTAAGGGTAAGTGTTAGGGTTAGGTTTAGGGTTAGGGTAAGTGTTAGAGTTAGGGATAGGGTTAGGGTTAGGGTTAGGTTTAGGGTTAAGTTTGAGGTTAGGATTAGGGTTACGGTGAGGCAAAGGGTTAGGGTTAGGGTTAGGGTAAGGGTAAGGGTTGAGGTTAGGATTAGGGTTAGGGTTAGGCTAAGGGTTGGGTTTAGGGTTCGGGTAAGGGTTTGGGTTAGGGTTAGGGTTAGGGTAAGGTTTAGGGTTAAGGTTGAGGTTAGGGTTAGGGTTAGGATTAGGGTAAGGTTTAGGGTTAGGGTTAGGGTAAGGGTTAGGGTTAGAGTTAGGGTTAGGGTAAGGGTTAGGGTTAGGGTTATGGTTATGGTTGAGGTTAGGGTTAGAGTTAAGGAAGGGTTAGGGTTAGGATTAGGGTAAGGGTTAGGGTTATGGTTAGTGTAAAGTTTAGGGTTAGGGTTAGGGTTATGGTAAGGGTAAGGGATAGGTTTATGGTTATGTTTATGGTTGAGGTTAGGGTTAGAGTTAAGGAAGGGTTAGGGTTAGGGTTAGGGTAAGGGTTAGGGGTAGGGTTAGGGTTAGGGTTAGAGTTAGGGTTAGGTTTAGAGGAAGGGTAAGGGTTAGGGTTAGGGTTAGGGTTAGGATAAGGGTTAGGTTTAGGGGTTAGGGTTAATGTTAGGGTTAGGTTAAAGGTTAGGGTTATGGTTAGGGTTAGGGTTGGGATTAGGTTTAGGGTTGGGGTTAAGGTTAGGGTTAGGTTTAGGGTAAGGGTAAGTGTTAGGGTTAGGGTGACGGTTAGGTTTAGGTTTAGGGTTAGGGCTGCGGTTAGGGTTAGGGTTAGGGTAAGGTTAAGTGTTAGGGTTAGGGTTAGGGTTAGAGGTTAGGGTTAGGGTTAGGGTTAGGGTTACAGTGAGGGTTAGGTTTAGGTTTAGGGTTAGGGTAAGGGTTAGGTTTAGGGTTAGGGGTAGGGTTAGGGTAAGTGTTAGGTTAGGTTAGGGTTATGGTAAGGGTTAGAGTTAGGTTTAGGGTTAGGGTTAGGGGTTAGGCTTAGGGTTAGGGTTAGGGTAATGATTAGGGTTAGGGTTAGGGTAAGGGTTAGGCTTAGGGCAAGGGTAAGTATTAGGGTTAGCGTGATTGTTAGGGTTAAGTTTAGGGTTAGGGATAGGTTTAGGTAAGGGTACGAGTTGGGGTTAGGGTTAGGGTAATGGTTAGGGTTACTGTTAGGGTTAGGTTTAGATTAGGGATAGGGTAAGGGTAAGATTTAGGGTGAGAGTTAGGGTTAGGTTTAGGATTGGGGTTAAGGTTAGGTTTAGGGTTAGGGTAGGTTTAAGTATTAGGTTTAGGGTTATGGTTAGGGTTATGCTAAGGGTGAGGGTTAGGGTTAGGATTATGGTTAGGTTTAGGGTTACGGTTAGGTTTAGGATTAGGGTTAGGGTAAGGTTATGGGTTAGGGTTAGGGATAGGGTTAGGGTTACTGTAAATGTTAGGGTTAGGTTTAGGGTTACGGTTACGGTAAGGGTAAGGGTAAGGGTTAGAGTTAAAGTTAGGGTTAGGGTTAGGGTTAGGGTTAGGGTTAGCGTTAGGGTAAGGGTAAGGGTTAGGGTTAGGTTTAGGGTTAGGGTAAGGGTAAGGGTTAGGGTTAGGGTTAGGGTTAGGGTTAGGGTTAAGGTTAGGGTAAGTATAAATGTCAGAATTAAGGTTAGGGTTAAGGTTAGGGTTAGGGTTAGGGTTAAGGTTAGGGTGAGGGTAAGGTTAAGGGTTAGGGTTAAGGTTAATGTTAGGGTTGGGGTTAAGATTAGGGTTAGGTTTATGGTTAGGGTAAGGATTAGGGTTAGGTTTAGGGTTGGGGTTAAGGTTAGGATTAGGGTTAGTGTAAGGGTAAGGGTTAGGTTAGGGTTAGGGTTAGGGCTAGGGTTAAGGTTAGGGTTAGGGTTAGGTTTAGGGTTAGGATTAGAGTTAGGGTTAGGGTAAGGGTTAGGGTTAGGTTTAGGGTTAGGCTTAGTGTTAGGGTAAGGGTAAGGGTTAGGGTTAGGGTTAGGATTAGGGTTAAGGTTGAGTTTAGGGTTAGGTTTAGGTTTAGGTTTAGGGTTAGGATTAGGGTTAGGGTTAGGGTAAGGGTTAGGGTTAGGGTTAGGTTTAGGGTTAGGCTTAGTGTTAGAGTAAGGGTAAGGGTTAGGGGTAGGCTTATGGTTAAGATTAGGGTTAAGATTGAGGTTAGGTTTAGGGTTAGGGTAAGGGTAAGGTTTAGGGTTAGGGTAGGGTTAGGGCAAGTGTTAGGGTTAGGGTTAGGGTTAGGGTTAGGGTAAGGGTAAGTGTTAGGGTTATGGTTAGGGTAAGTGTTAGGGTTAGGGTTAGGGTAACGTTTTGGTAAGGGTTAGGGTTAGGATTAGCTTTAGGGTAGGGGTTAGGGTTAGGGTTAGGTTTAGGGTTGGGGTTAAGGTTAGGTTTAGGGTTAGGGTAGTTTTAATTATTAGGGTTAGGGTTAGGGTTAGGTTTATGCTTAGGGTTAGGATTACGGTTAGGATTAGGTTAGGTTTAGGGTTACGGTTAGGTTTAGGGTTAGGGTTAGGGTAAGGTTATGTGTTAGGGTTAGGGTTAGGGTTAGGGTTAGGGTAAGTGTTAGGGTTAGGTTTAGGGTTACGGTTAGGGTAAGAGTAAGGGCAAGGGTTAGGGTTAAAGTTAGGGATAGGGTTAGGATAAGGATAAATGTCAGAGTTAAGGTTAGGGTTACGGTTAGGGTTAGGGTTAAGGTTAGGGTCAGGGTAAGGGTTAGGGTTAAGTTTAGGGTTAGGGTTAGGGTAAGGGTTAGGGTTAGGGTTACGGTTAGGGTACGGGTCAGGGTTAGGGTAAGTGTGGGTTAGGGTTAGGGTAAGGGTTAGGTTTAGGGTTAGGGTAAGGGTTAGGGTTAGGGTCAGGGTAAGGATAAATGTCAGAGTTAAGTTTAGGGTTACGGTTAGCGTTAGGGTTAGGGTTAAGTTTAGGGAGAGGGTAAGGGTAAGGCTTAGGGTTAGGGTTAGGGTTACGGTTAGGGTAAGGGTTAGGGTTACGCTTAAGTTTAGGGTTGTGGTTAAGGTTAGGATTAGGGTTAGGGTAAGGGTAAGGGTTAGGTTAGAGTTAGGGTTAGGGCTAGGTTTATAATTATGGTTAGGGTAAGATTTATGGTTAGGATTAGAGTTAGGGTTAGGGTAAGGGTTAGGGTTAGGGTTAGGGATAGGCTTAGTGTTAGTGTTAGGGTTAGGGTTAGGGTTAGGGTTAGGGTTAAGGTTAGGCTTAGTGTTAGCGTAAGGGTAAGGGTTAGGGTTAGGTTTAGGGTTAGGGTTAGGGTAAGGTTATGGGTTAGGGTAAGGGTTAGGGTTAGGGTTAATGTTTGGGTTAAACTTAGGGTAAGGGTTAGGGTTAAGGTAAGGGTAAGGGTTAGGGTTAGGGTTAAGGTTGAGTTTAGGGTTAGGGTTAGGTTAAGGTTTAGGGTTAGGATTAAGGTTAGGGTTAGGGTAAGGTTTAGGGTTAGGGTTAGGTTTAATGTTGGGCTTAGTGTTAGAGTAAGGGTTAGGGTTAGGGTTAGGGTAAGGGTTAGGGTTAGGGTTAATGTTAGGGTTAGACTTAGGGTAAGGGTTAGGGTTATGTTTAGGGTTGGGGTTAAGGTTGAGGTTAGGGTTAGGTTTAGAGTAAGGGTTAGGGTAAGCTTTAGGGTTAGGGTTAGAGTTTGGGTTAGAGTTAGGGTTAGGGTTAGGGTAAGGGTAAGCGTTAGGGTTAGGGTTACTGTTAAGGTTAGGGTTAGGGTAAGGGTAAGGGTAAGGGTTAGGGTTAGGGTTAGGGTTAGGGTTAGGATTAGAGTTAGGGTTAGAATTAGGGTCAGGGTTAGGGTAAGGGTTACGGTTAGGTTTAGGGTAAGGGTTAGGGTTAGGGTTAGGGGTCAGGATTAGTTTTAGTGTAAGTGTTAGGGATAGGCATTAGGGTTAGGTTTAGGGTTAGTGTAAGGATTAGGGTTAGTGTAGGGGTTAGGGTTAGGTTTAGGGTTACTGTAAGGTTTAGGGTTAGGGTAAGGGTAAGTGTTAGGGTAAGGGTAAGTGTTACGATTAGGGTTAGGGTTTGGGTTAGGTTTAGGGTTAGGGTAAGGGTAAGGGTTAAGGTTAGGATTAGGGTTAGGGTAAGTGTTAGGGTTAGGTTAGGGTTAGGGTTAGAGCTATGGATAAGGTTAGGGTTAGGGTTAGGTTTAGGGTTAGGATTAGGATTAGAGTTAGGGTTATGGTAAGGATTAAGGTTAGGGTTACGGTTAGGCTTAGTGTTAGGGTAAGGGTAAGGGTTAGGGTTAGGGTTAGGGTTAAGGTTGAGGTTAGGGTTAGGGTTAGGTTAAGGTTTAGGGTTAGGATTAAGGTTAGGGTTAGGGTAAGTTTTAGGGTTAAGGTTAGGTTTAGGGTTGTGTTTAGTGTTAGAGTAAGGTTAAGGGTTAGGTTTAGGGTTACGGTTAAGATTAGGGTTAAGGTTGAAGTTAGGGTTAGGGTTAGGGTAAGGGTAAGTGTTAGGTTTAGGGTAGGGTTAGGGCAAGTGTTAGGGTTAGGGTTAGGGTTAGGGTTAGGGTAAGGGTAAGTGTTAGGTTTAGGGTTAGGGTTAGTGTAAGTGTTAGGGTTAGGGTTAGGTTTAGAGTTGGGGTTAGGGTTAGGGAAAAGGTAAGGGTTAGGGTTAGGGTTAGTTTTAGGTAAATGTTACGGTTAGGGTTATGGTTAGGGTAAGGGTTAGGGTTAGGGTTAGAGTTAGTGTAAGGGTAAGGGTACGGTTTAGGATTGGGTTAGGTTTAAAGTTAGGGTTAGGGAAAGGGTAAGGGTTAGGGTTAGGGTAAGGATTAGGGTTAGGGTTGGGGTTAGGGTAAGGGTTAGGGTTAGGGTTAGGGTTAGCATTAAGGTTAGGTTAGGGTTAGGGTAAGGGTAAGGGTAAGGGTTAGGGTTAGCGTTAGTGTTAGGGTAAGAGTAAGGTTCGGGTTCGGGTTAGGGTTAGGGTTAGTATTATGGTTAGGGTTAGGGTTAGGGTAAGGGGTAGGGTTAGGGTTAGGGTTACGGTAAAGTTTAGAGTTAGGGTTAGGGTTAGGGTAATGGTAAGGGTTAGGGTTAGGGTTAGGGTTAGGGATAGGGTGAGGGTTCCGGTTAGGTTTAGGGTTAGGGTTAGGGTTAGGGTTAGGGTTAGGGTTAAGGTTGAGGTTAGGATTAGGGTTACGGTGAGGCTAAGGGTTAGGGTTAGGGTTAGGATAAGGGTAAGGGTTGAGGTTAGGATTAGGGTTAGGGTTAGGCTAAGGGTTGGGTTTAGGGTTCGGGTAAGGGTTAGGGTTAGGGTTAGGGTTAGGGTAAGGGTTAGGGTTAAGGTTGAGGTTAGGGTTAGGTTTAGGATTAGGGTAAGGGTTAGGGTTAGGGTTAGGGTTAGGGTTAGAGTAAGGGTTAGGGTTATGGTTAGGGTTAGGGTAAGGGTTAGGGTTAGGGTTGAGGTTAGGGTTAGAGTTAAGGAAGGGTTAGGGTTAGGATTAGGGTAAGGGTTAGGGTTAGGGTTAGTGTAAAGTTTAGGGTTAGGGTTAGGGTTATGGTAAGGGTAAGGGATAGGTTTAGGGTTATGTTTATGGTTGAGGTTAGGGTTAGAGTTAAGGAAGGGTTAGGGTTAGGGTTAGGGTAAGGGTTAGGGGTAGGGTTAGGGTTAGGGTTAGAGTTAGGGTTAGGTTTAGAGGAAGGGTAAGGGTTAGGGTTAGGGTTAGGGTAAGGGTTAGGTTTAGGGGTTAGGGTTAATGTTAGGGTTAGGTTAAAGGTTAGGGTTAGGGTTAGGGTTAGGGTTAGGATTAGGTTTAGGGTTGGGGTTAAATTTAGGGTTAGGTTTAGGGTAAGGGTAAGTGTTAGGGTTAGGGTGACGGTTAGGTTTAGGTTTAGGGTTAGGGCTGCGGTTAGGGTTAGGGTTAGGGTAAGGTTAAGTGTTAGGGTTAGGGTTAGGGTTAGAGGTTAGGGTTAGGGTTAGGGTTAGGGTTAGGGTGAGGGTTAGGTTTAGGTTTAGGGTTAGGGTAAGGGTTAGGTTTAGGGTTAGGGGTAGGGTTAGGGTAAGTGTTAGGTTAGGTTAGGGTTATGGTAAGGGTTAGAGTTAGGTTTAGGGTTAGGGTTAAGGGTTAGGCTTAGGGTTAGGCTTAGGGTAATGATTAGGGTTAGGGTTAGGGTAAGGGTTAGGCTTAGGGCAAGGGTAAGTGTTAGGGTTAGGGTGAGTGTTAGGGTTAAGTTTAGGGTTAGGGATAGGTTTAGGTAAGGGTACGAGTTGTGGTTAGGGTTAGGGTAATGGTTAGGGTTACTGTTAGGGTTAGGTTTAGATTAGGGATAGGGTAAGGGTAAGATTTAGGGTGAGAGTTAGGGTTAGGTTTAGGATTGGGGTTAAGGTTAGGTTTAGGGTTAAGGTAGGTTTAAGTATTAGGTTTAGGGTTATGGTTAGGGTTATGCTAAGGGTGAGGGTTAGGGTTAGGATTAGGGTTAGGTTTAGGGTTACGGTTAGGTTTAGGGTTAGGGTTAGGGTAAGGTTATGGGTTAGGGTTAGGGTTAGGGTTAGGGTTACTGTAAGTGTTAGGGTTAGGTTTAGGGTTACGGTTACGGTAAGGGTAAGGGTAAGGGTTAGAGTTAAAGTTAGGGTTAGGGTTAGGGTTAGGGTTAGGGTTAGGGTTAACGTTAGGGTAAGGGTAAGGGTTAGGGTTAGGTTTAGGGTTAAGGTTAGTGTTAGGGTTAGGTTTGGGGTTTTGTAAGGTAATGGTTAGGGTTAGGTTAGGGTTGGGGTTAAGGTTAGGGTTAGGGTTAGGATTAGGGTTAGGTTTAGTTGTAGGGTTAGGGTTAAGGTAAGTGTAATGGTTAGGGTTAGGGTTAGGGTTAGTTTTAAGTTTAGGGTTAGGGTTAGGGAAAGGGTAATGTTTAGGGTTAGGGTTAGGGTTAGGGTTAGGGTAAAGATTAGGATTAGGGTTAGGGTTAGAATTAGGGTAAGGGTTAGGGTTAGTGTTAGGGTTAGGGTTAGCATTAAGGTTAGGCTTAGGGTTAGGGTAAGGGATAGGGTTAGGGTTAGGATTAGGGTTAGGGTTTAGGCTTAGGGTTAGAATTAGGGTATGGGTTAGGGTTAGGGTAAGTGTTAGGGGTAGGGTTAGGTTTACGGTTAGGGTTAGGGTATGGGTTAGTGTTAGGGTTAGGGTTAGGTTTAGGGTTAGGTTTAGGATTTGGGTAAGTGTTTGGATTAGGGTTAGGGTTAGGGATAGTGTAAGTGTAAGGGTTAGAGTTAGGGGTTAGGGTTAGGGTTAGGTTTAGGGTTAGGGTTAGAGAAAGGGTAAGGGAGAGTGTTAGGATTAGGGTTAGGGTTAGGGTTAGGTTTAGGGTAAGGGTTAGGGTTAGGGTAAGGATTAAGTTTCCGGTTAGGGTTAGGGTTAGCATTAAGGTTAGTGTTAGGGTTAGTGTAAGGGTAAGGGTTAGGGTTAGGGTTAGGGTTTAGGGTTAGTGTTAGAGTTAGTATTAGGGTTAGGATAAGGTATAGGGTTATCATTAAGGTTAGGTTAGGGTTAGGGTAAGTGTATTGGTTAGGTTTAGGTTAGGGTTAGAGTTAGGGTTAGGGTTAGGGTAAGGGTTAGGGTTATGGTTAGTTTTAGGTAAATGTTAGGGTTAGGGTTAGGGTTAGGGTTAGGGTTAGAGTTAGGGTAAGGGTAAGGGTATGGTTTAGGGTTGGGTTAGGTTTAAAGTTAGGGTTAGGGAAAGGGTAAGCGTTAGGTTTAGGGTAAGGATTAGGGTTAGGGTTGGGGTTAGGGTAAGGGTTAGGGTTAGGGTTAGGGTTAGCATTAAGGTTAGGTTAGGGTTATGGTAAGGGTAAGGGTAAGGGTTAGGGTTAGCGTTAGTGTTAGGGTAAGAGTAAGGTTAGGGTTAGGGTTAGGGTTAGGGTTAGTATTATGGTTAGGGTTAGGGTTAGGGTAAGGGTTAGGGTTAGGGTTAGGGTTAGGGTAAGGATTAGGTTTAGGGTTAGGGTTAGGGTATGGTTAGGGTTAGGGTTAGGGCTACGGTTAGCATTAAGGTTAGGATTATGGTTACGGTAAGGGTTAGGGTTAGGGTTAGGTTAGGTTTAAAGTTAGGGTTTGGGAAAGGGTAAGGTTTAGGGTTAAGTTTAGAGTTAGGGTTAGGGTTAGGGTAATGGTAAGGGTTAGGGTTAGGTTAGGTTTAAAGTTGGGGTTAGGGAAAGGGTAAAGTTAGGGTTAGGGTTAGGGATAGGGTAAGGGTTAGGGTTAGGGTTAGGGTTAGCATTAAGGTTAGGGTTAGGGTTAGGGTAAGGGTAAAGTTAGGGTTAGGGTTAGGGTTAGGGTAAGGGTATGGTTTATGGTTAGGGTTAGGGTAAGGTTTATGGTTAGGGTTAGGGTTAGGGTTAGGGTTAGGTTTACGGTAAGGGTAAGGGTTAGGGTTAGGTTTAGTTTCAGGGTTAGGGTTAGGGTAAGGGTTAAGGTTAGGGTGAGTGTTAGGTTTAGGGTTAAGGTTAGGGTTAGGGTTAGGGTTAGGGTTAGGGTGAAGGTTAGGGTTAGTGTTAGGGTTAGGGTTAGGGTAAGGGTAAGGGCTAGAGTTAGGGTTAGGGTTAGGCTTAGGCTTAGGATAAGGGTTTGGGTTAGGGTTAGTGTTAGGTTTGAGTTTAGGTTTATGGTTAGGTTAAGGCTAAGGGTTAGGTTTAGGGTTAGGGTTAAGGTTAGGGTTAGGTTTAGGTTTAGGGTTAGGGTAAGGGTTAGGGTTATGGTTAGGGTTAGGTAAAGGTTAGGGTTAGGGTTAGGGCTAGGGTAAGGGTTAGGGTTAGGTTTAGAGTTAGGGTAAGGGTAAGGGTATGGTTTAGGGTTGGGATAGATTTAAAGTTATGGTTAGGGAAAGGGTAAGGGTTAGGGTTAGGGTAATGATTAGGGTTAGGGTTGAGGTTAGGGTAAGGGTTAGGGTTAGGGTTAGGGTTAGCATTAAGGTTAGGTTAGGGTTAGGGTAAGGGTAAGGGTAAGAGTTAGGGTTAGCGTTAGAGTTAGGGTAGGGGTAAGGTTAGGGTTAGGGTTAGGGTTCGGGTAAGGATTAGGGTTAGGGTTAGGGTTAGGGTTAGGGTAAGGGTTAGGTTTAGGGTTAGGGCTACGGTTAGCATTAAGGTTAGGATTAGGGTTACGGTAAGAGTTAGGGTTAGGGTTAGGTTAGGTTTAAAGTTAGGGTTCGGGAAAGGGTAAGGGTTAGGGCTAGGGTTAGGGTAAAGTTTAGAGTTAGGGTTAGGGTTAGGGTAATGGTAAGGGTTAGGGTTAGGTTAGGTTTAAAGTTCGGGTTAGGGAAAGGGTAAGGTTAGGGTTAGGGTTAGGGATAGGGTAAGGGTTAGGGTTAGGGTTAGGGTAAGGGTAAAGTTAGGGTTAGGGTTAGGGTTAGGGTAAGGGTAAGGTTTAGGGTTAGGGTTAGGGTAAGGATTATGGTTAGGGTTAGGGTTAGGGTTACGTTTAGGGTAAGGGTAAGGGTTACGGTTAGGTTCAGTTTCAGGGTTAGGGTTAGGGTAAGGGTTAGGGTTAGGGTGAGTGTTAGGTTTAGGGTTAAGGTTAGGGTTAGGGTTAGGGTAAGGGTAAGGTCTAGATTTAGGGTTAGGGTTAGGGTTAGGCTTAGGCTAAGGGTTTGGGTTAGGGTTAGGGTTAGGTTTGAGTTTAGTTTTAGGGTTAGGTTAAGGCTAAGGGTTAGGTTTAGGGTTAGGGTTAAGGTTACGGTTAGGGTTAGGGTTAGGGTTCGAGTAAGGGTAAGGGTAAGGGGGAGGTTTAGGGTTAGGGTTATGCTTAGGGTTAGGGTTAGGGAAAGGGTAAGGGTTAGAGTTAGGTTTAGGGTAACGATTAGGGTTAGGGTTAGGGTTAGGGAAATGGTTAGGCTTAGGGTTAGGTTTAGCAAAAGTTTAGGGTTAGGGTTAGTGTAATTGTAAGGTTTAGGCTTAGGGTTAGGCTTAGGGTAAGTGTAAGGGTTAGGGTTAAGTTTAGGGTTAGGATTAGGGTAAGGGTTAGGGTTAGGGTTAGGGTTAGGGTTAGGTTTAGGTTTAGGGTTAGGGTAAGGGTAAGGGTTAGGTTTAGGTTTAGGTTCAGGGATAGGGTTAGGGTAAGGGTTAGGGTTAGGGTTAGGGTTAGTGTTAGGTTTAGGGTTAAGGTTATGGTTAGGGTTAGAGTAAGGGTAAGGGTTAGGGTTAGTGTTAGGGGTCAGGGTTAGGGTTAGGGTTAGGTTTAGGGTAAGGTTAAGGATTAGCATTAGGGTTAGTGTTAGGTTTGTGGTGAGGGTGAGGGTCAGAGTAAGGGTTAGGGTTAGGGTTAGGGTTATGGTAAGGGTAAGGGTAAGGGTAAGGGTTAGGGTTAGGGTTAGGATTAGGGTTAAGGTTAGGGTTAGGGTTAGGCTAAGATTTAGGGTTAGGGTTAGGGTTAGGGTTAGGGTTAGGATTAGGGTTAGGGTTAGAGGTAGGGTTAGGGTTAGGGTAAGGGGAAGTCTTAGGGTTAGGGTTAGGGTTAGGTTTAGGGTTAGGTGTTAGGGTTAGGATTAGGGTAAGGGTTAGGGTTAGGGTTAGGTTTAGGGTAAAAGTTAGGGTTAGGGTTAGGGTTAGGGTAAGGGTAAGTGTTATGGTTAGGGTTAGGGTTAGGGTAAGGGTAAGCGTTATGGTTAGGGTTAGGGTTAGGTTTAGGTTTGGGGTTAAGATTAGGGTTAGAGTTAGGGTAATTGTAAGGGTTAGGCTTAGGGTTAGGGTTAGGTTTAAGTTTAGGCTTATGGTAAGGGTAAGGGTTAGGGTTAGGGTTAGGGTTAGGGTTAAGGGTAAGGGGTATGGTTAGGGTTAGTGTTAAGGTTAGGTTTAAGATTAGGGTTAGGGTAAGGGTAAGTGTTAGGGTTAGGGTTAGGTTTAGGGTAAGGATTAGGTTTAGGTTTAGGGTTAGGGTAAATGTTAGGGTTAGGGTTATGTTTGGTTTAGGTTTATGGTAAAGGTAAGGGTTAGGGTTAGGTTTAGGTTAAGGGTTAGGGTTAGGGTAAGGGTTAGGGTTAGGGTTAGTGTTAGGTTTAGGGTTAAGGGTAGGGTTAGGTTTAGGGTAAGGGTAAGGGTTAGGGTTAGGGTTAGGGTTTAGGGTTAGTGTTAGGGTTACTATTAGGGTTAGGGTAAAGGTAAGTTTTAGGGTTAGGGCTAGGTTTAGGTTTGGGGTTAGGGTTAGAGTAAGAGTAAAGGTTAGTGTTAGGGTTAGGGTTGGGGTTATGGTTAGGGTTAGGGTTAGGTTAAGGGTAAGGGTTAGGGTTAGGGTTAGGATTAGGGTTAGGGTAAGTGTTAGGGTTAGGGTTAGGATTAGGTTTAGAGGAAGGATTAGGGTTAGGGTAAGGGTAAGGGTTAGGGTTAGGTTAAGGGTTAGGGTTAGGGTTAGGGTAAGGATTAGTGTTAGGGTTAGGGTTAGTGTTAGGTTAGAGTAAGGGTTAGGATTAGGTTTAGGTTTAGGGTTAGGGTTAGGGTAAGGGTTAGGGTTAGGGTTAGTGTTAGGGTTAGCATTAGGGTTAGGGTAAGGGTAAGGGTTAGGGTTAGGGATAGAGTTAGGGGTTACGTTTAGGTTTAGGTTTAGGTTTAGGGTTAGGGTTTGGGTAAGGTTAAGTGTTAATGTTTGGGTTAGCTTTAGGGTTAGGTTTAGGGTAAGTGTTAGGGTTAGGGGTTAGGTTTAGTGTTAGGGTTATGGTTAGGGAAAGAGTAAGGGTTAGGGTTAGGGTTAGGGTTGGGGTTAGGGTTAGGGTTAGTGTTTAGGATTAGGGTTAGTGTTAGGGTAAGGGTTAGGTTTAGTGTTAGGGTTAGGGTAAGGGTTAGGGTTAGGGTTAGGGTTAGGTTACAGGTAAGTGTTAGGGTTAGGGTTAGGTTTAGGGTTAGGGTTAAGATTAGTGTTAGGGTTGGGTTTATGGTTAGGGTAAGGATAAGGGTTAGGGTAGGTTAGGGTTGGGGTTAAAGTTAAGGTTAGGGTTAGGGTTAGGATTAGGATTAGGTTTAGGTGTAGGGTTAGGGTTAAGGTAAGTGTAATGGTTAAGGTTAGGGTTAGGGTTAGGGTTAAGGTTAGGGTTAGGGTTAGGGAAATGGTAAGGGTTATGGTTAGGGTTAGTGTTAGGTTTAGGGTTAGGGTAAGGGTAAGGGTTAGGGTTAAGGTTAGGGTTAGGGTTAGGGTTAGGGCTAGGATTAGGCTTAGGTTTAGGGTAAGGGTTAGGGTTAGGGTTAGGGTAAGGGTAAGGGTTAGGGGTAGGGGTAGGGTAAGTGTTATGGTTATGGTTATGGTTAGGGTTAGGGTTAGGGTTAGGGTTATGGTAAGGGTTAGGGTTAGGGTTAGAGTTAGGGTTAGGTTTAGGGTTAGAGTTAGGGTAAGGGTTAGGGTTAGGGTTAAAGTAAGTGTTAGGGTTAGGGTTAGGGATAGGGTAAGGGTAGGGGTTATTTTAGTGGTAGGGTTAGGGTTATGGTTAGGTTTAGGGTTAGGTTAGTCTAGGATTAGGCTTAGGTTTAGGGTAAGGGTTAGGGTTAGGGTTAGGGTAAGGGTAAGAGTAAGGGTGAGTGATAGGGTTGGGTTTAGGGTTAGGTTAGGGTTTGGGAAAGGGTTAGGGTTAGGGTTAGGGTCTGGGTTAGGGTTAGGTTTAGGGTTAGGGGTTAGGGTTAGGGTTAGGGTTAGGGTAAGGGTTAGAGTTAGGGTTAGGGCTACGGTTAGCATTAAGGTTAGGGTTAGGGTTACGGTAAGGGTTAGTGTTAGGGTTACGTTAGGTTTAAAGTTAGGGTTAGGGAAAGGGTAAGGTTTAGGGTTAGGGTTAGGGTAAAATTTAGGGTTAGGGTTAGGGTTAGGGTAATGGTAAGGGTTAGGGTTAGGGTTAGGTTAGGTTTAAAGTTAGGGTTAGGGTAAGGGTAAGGGTAAGGATTAGGGTTAGGGTTAGGGATAGGGTAAGGGTTTGTGTTAGGGTTAGCATTAAGGTTAGGGTTAGGGTAAGGGTAAGGGTTAGGGTTAGGGTTAGGGTTAGGGTAAGGGTTAGGGTTAGGGTTAGGGTAAGGTTTATCGGTAGGGTTGGGGT
Source organism: Megascapheus bottae (assembly GCA_024803745.1). Lineage (NCBI taxonomy): Eukaryota > Metazoa > Chordata > Mammalia > Rodentia > Geomyidae > Megascapheus > Megascapheus bottae. Next base: position 2,036,208 of record JANJXV010000156.1, read on the forward strand.
TAGGTGTAGGGTTAGGTTTAGGATAAGGGTAAGGGTTAGGGTTAGGTTTAGTTTTAGGTTTAGGGTTAGGGTAAGGGTTAGGGTTAGGGTGAGTGTTAGGTTTAGGGTTAGGTTAGGGTTAGGGTTAGGCTTAGGCTAAGGGTTTGGGTTAGGGTTAGGGTAATGGTTAGGCTTAGGGTTAGGTTTAGCAAAAGGTTAGGATTAGGGTTAGGGTAAGGGTAAGGGTTAGGCTTAGGGTTAGGCTTAGGGTAATTGTAAGGGTTAGGGATAGTGTTAGGGTTAGGGTAAGGGTTAGGGTTAGGGTTAGGGTTAGGGTAAGGGTATGTGTGATTGTTAGGTTTAGGGTTAGGGATAGGGTTAGGGTTAGGATTAGGGTTACGTTAGGTTTAAAGTTAGGGTTAGGGAAAGGGTAAGGTTTAGGGTTAGGGTTAGGGTAAAATTTAGGGTTAGGATTAGGGTTAGGGTAATGGTAAGGGTTAGGGTTAGGGTTAGGTTAGGTTTAAAGTTAGGGTTAGGGTAAGGGTAAGGATTAGGGTTAGGGTTAGGGATAGGGTAAGGGTTAGTGTTAGGGTTAGCATTAAGGTTAGCGTTAGGGTAAGGGTAAGGGTTAGGGTTAGGGTTAGGGTTAGGGTAAGGATTAGTGTTAGGTTTAGGGTAAGGTTTATCGTTAGGGTTAGGGTTAGGTGTAGGGTTAGGTTTAGGATAAGGGTAAGGGTTAGGGTTAGGTTTAGTTTCAGGTTGAGGGTTAGGGTAAGGGTTAGGGTTAGGGTGAGTGTTAGGTTTAGGGTTAGGGTTAGGGTTAGGGTTAGGCTTAGGCTAAGGGTTTGGGTTAGGGTTAGGGTAATGGTTAGGCTTAGGGTTAGGTTTAGCAAAAGGTTAGGGTAAGGGTTAGGGTTAGGGTTAGTGTTAGGGTTAGGGTAAGGGTATGTGTGATTGTTAGGTTTAGGTTTATGGTTAGGGTTAGGCTAAGGGTTAGGATTAGGCTTAGGGTTAGGGTAAGGGTTAGGGTTAGGGTTAGGATTAGGGTTAGGGTTTAGGGTTAGGGTCAGGGTTATGGTCAGGGTATGGGTTAGGGTTAGGGTTACGGTTAGGGTTAGTGTTAGCGTTAGGTTTAGGGTAAGGGTAAGGTTTAGGGTTAGGGTTAGGGTAAGGGTTAGGGTTAGGGTTAGTGTTAGGGTTAGCATTAGGGTTAGGGTAAGGGTAAGGGTTAGGGTTAGGGATAGAGTTAGGGGTTAGGGTTAGGTTTAGGTTTAGGTTTAGGGTTAGGGTTTGGGTAAGGGTAAGAGTTAATGTTTGGGTTAGCTTTAGGGTTAGGTTTAGGGTAAGTGTTAGGGTTAGGGGTTAGGTTTAGTGTTAGGGTTATGGTTAGGGAAAGAGTAAGGGTTAGGGTTAGGGTTAGGGTTGGGATTAGGTTTAGGGTTAGTGTTTAGGATTAGGGTTAGTGTTAGGGTAAGGGTTAGGTTTAGTGTTAGGGTTAGGGTAAGGGTTAGGGTTAGGGTTAGGGTTAGGGTACAGGTAAGTGTTAGGGTTAGGGTTAGGTTTAGGGTTAGGGTTAAGATTAGTGTTAGGGTTAGGTTTATGGTTAGGGTAAGGATAAGGGTTAGGGTAGGTTAGGGTTGGGGTTAAAGTTAAGGTTAGGGTTAGGGTTAGGATTAGGATTAGGTTTAGGTGTAGGGTTAGGGTTAAGGTAAGTGTAATGGTTAAGGTTAGGGTTAGGGTTAGGGTTAAGGTTAGGGTTAGGGTTAGGGAAATGGTAAGGGTTATGGTTAGGGTTAGTGTTAGGTTTAGGGTTAGGGTTAGGGTAAGGGTAAGGGTTAAGGTTAAGGTTAGGGTTAGGGTTAAGGTTAGGGTTAGGGTTAGGGTTAGGGCTAGGATTAGGCTTAGGTTTAGGGTAAGGGTTAGGGTTAGGGTTAGGATAAGGGTAAGGGTTAGGGGTAGGGGTAGGGTAAGTGTTATGGTTATGGTTAGGGTTAGGGTTAGGGTTAGGGTTAGGGTTAGGGTAAGGGTTAGGGTTAGGGTTAGAGTTAGGGTTAGGTTTAGGGTTAGAGTTAGGGTAAGGGTTAGGGTTAGGGTTAGAGTAAGTGTTAGGGTTAGGGTTAGGGATAGGGTTAGGGTAGGGGTTATTTTAGTGGTAGGGTTAGGGTTATGGTTAGGTTTAGGGTTAGGTTTGGCTAGGATTAGGCTTAGGTTTAGGGTAAGGGTTAGGGTTAGGGTTAGGGTAAGGGTAAGAGTAAGGGTGAGTGATAGGGTTGGGTTTAGGGTTAGGTTAGGGTTTGGGAAAGGGTTAGGGTTAGGGTTAGGGTCTGGGTTAGGGTAAGGTTTAGGGTTAGGGGTTAGGGTTAGGGTTAGGGTTAGGGTAAGGGTTAGGGTTAGGGTTAGGGCTACGGTTAGCATTAAGGTTAGGGTTAGGGTTACGGTAAGGGTTAGTGTTAGGGTTACGTTAGGTTTAAAGTTAGGGTTAGGGAAAGGGTAAGGTTTAGGGTTAGGGTTAGGGTAAAATTTAGGGTTAGGGTTAGGGTTAGGGTAATGGTAAGGGTTAGGGTTAGGGTTAGGTTAGGTTTAAAGTTAGGGTTAGGGTAAGGGTAAGGGTAAGGATTAGGGTTAGGGTTAGGGATAGGGTAAGGGTTTGTGTTAGGGTTAGCATTAAGGTTAGGGTTAGGGTAAGGGTAAGGGTTAGGGTTAGGGTTAGGGTTAGGGTAAGGGTTAGGGTTAGGGTTAGGGTAAGGTTTATCGGTAGGGTTAGGGTTAGGTGTAGGGTTAGGTTTAGGATAAGGGTAAGGGTTAGGGTTAGGTTTAGTTTCAGGTTTAGGGTTAGGGTAAGGGTTAGGGTTAGGGTGAGTGTTAGGTTTAGGTTTAGGTTAGGGTTAGGGTTAGGCTTAGGCTAAGGGTTTGGGTTAGGGTTAGGGTAATGGTTAGGCTTAGGGTTAGGTTTAGCAAAAGGTTAGGATTAGGGTTAGGGTAAGGGTAAGGGTTAGGCTTAGGGTTAGGCTTAGGGTAATTGTAAGGGTTAGGGTTAGTGTTAGGGTTAGGGTAAGGGTTAGGGTTAGGGTTAGGGTTAGGGTTAGGGTAAGGGTATGTGTGATTGTTAGGTTTAGGGTTAGGGTTAGGGTTAGGGTTAGGATTAGGGTTACGTTAGGTTTAAAGTTAGGGTTAGGGAAAGGGTAAGGTTTAGGGTTAGGGTTAGGGTAAAATTTAGGGTTAGGATTAGGGTTAGGGTAATGGTAAGGGTTAGGGTTAGGGTTAGGTTAGGTTTAAAGTTAGGGTTAGGGTAAGGGTGAGGATTAGGGTTAGGGTTAGTGATAGGGTAAGGGTTAGTGTTAGGGTTAGCATTAAGGTTAGCGTTAGGGTAAGGGTAAGGGTTAGGGTTAGGGTTAGGGTTAGGGTAAGGATTAGGGTTAGGTTTAGGGTAAGGTTTATCGTTAGGGTTAGGGTTAGGTGTAGGGTTAGGTTTAGGATAAGGGTAAGGGTTAGGGTTAGGTTTAGTTTCAGGTTTAGGGTTAGGGTAAGGGTTAGGGTTAGGGTGAGTGTTAGGTTTAGGGTTAGGGTTAGGGTTAGGGTTAGGCTTAGGCTAAGGGTTTGGGTTAGGGTTAGGGTAATGGTTAGGCTTAGGGTTAGGTTTAGCAAAAGGTTAGGGTAAGGGTTAGGGTTAGGGTTAGTGTTAGGGTTAGGATAAGGGTATGTGTGATTGTTAGGTTTAGGTTTAGGGTTAGGGTTAGGCTAAGGGTTAGGATTAGGCTTAGGGTTAGGGTAAGGGTTAGGGTTAGGGTTAGGATTAGGGTTAGGGTTTAGGGTTATGGTCAGGGTTAGGGTCAGGGTATGGGTTAGTATTAGGGTTACGGTTAGGGTTAGTGTTAGCGTTAGGTTTAGGGTAAGGGTAAGGTTTAGGGTTAGGGTTACCGTTAGGATTAGCGGTTAGGTTTGGGCTATTGTTAGGGTTAGGGTAAGGGTTAGGGTTAAGGTTAGGGTAAGGGTAAGTGTGATTGTTAGGTTTAGGGTTAGGTTTAGGATTAGGTTAAGAGTTAGGGTTAAGGTTAGGTTTAGGGTTAGGTTTAGGATTACAGTAAGTATTAGGGTTTGGCTTAGGGATAGGGTAAGGCTGAGGTTTAGGGTTAGGTGTTAGGGTTAGGGTTAGGGTTAGGGTTAGAGTAAGGTTAAGGGTGAGGGTTAGGGATATGGATAGAGTTAGCATTAGGTTTAGGGTTAAGGTTAGGGTTAGGGAAAGATTTAGGGTTAGGGTTAGGGTTAGGGTTAGGGTTAAGGTTAGGGTTAGGGTTAGGGTTAGGGTTAGGGTTAGGGTAAGGATTACGGTTAGGGTTAGAGTTACGGCTAGGCTAAGGGTTAGGGATAGGGTTAGGGTTAGGGTTAGGCTAAGGGTTAGGGTTAGGGTTAGGGTTAGGTTTAGTGTTGGGGTTAGGGTTAGGGTTAGGGTTAGGGTTAGGGTTAGTGTTAGGGGTCAGGGTTAGGGTTAGGGTTAGGTTTAGGGTAAGTGTAAGGATTAGCGTTAGGGTTAGGGTTAGGTTTGTGGTGAGGGTGAGGGTAAGAGTAAGGGTTAGGGTTAGGGTTAGGGTTATGATAAGGGTAAGGGTAATGGTTAGGGTTAGGGTTAGGATTAGGGTTAAGGTTAGGTTTAGGGTTAGGCTAAGATTTAGGGTTAGGGTAAGGTTTAGGGTTATGGTTAAGGTTAGGGTTAGAGGTAGGGTTAGGTTTAGGGTAAGGGCAAGGCTTAGGGTTATTTTTAGGGTAAGGTTTAGGTTTAGGGGTTAGGGTTAGGGTTAGGGTAAAGGTTAGGGTTCGGGTTAGGGTTAGGTTTAGGGTAAAAGTTAGGGTTAGGGTTAGGGTTAGGGTAAGGGTAACTGTTAGGGTTAGGGTAAGGGTAAGCGTTATGGTTATGGTTAGGGTTAGGGTTAGGTGTGGGGTTAAGTTTAGGGTTAGGGTTAGGGTAACTGTAAGGGTTAGGCTTAGGGTTGGGGTTAGGTTTAAGTTTAGGGTTAGGGTAAGGGTAAGGGTTAGGGTTAGGGTTAGCGTTAGGGTTAAGGATAAGGGGTATGTTTAGGGTTAGTGTTAAGGTTAGGTTTAAGGTTAGGGTTAGGGTAAGGGTAAGTGTTAGGGTTAGGGTTAGGTTTAGGGTAAGGATTAGGTTTAGGTTTAGGGTAAATGTTAGGGTTAGGGTTATGGTTAGGTTTAGGGTTATGGTAAAGTTAAGGGTTAGGGTTAGGTTTAGGTTGAGGGTTAGGGTTAGGGTAAGGGTTAGAGTTAGGGTTAGTGTTAGGTTTAGGGTTAAGGTTAGGGTTAGGTGTAGGGTAAGGGTAAGGGTTAGGGTTAGGGTTAGGGTTTAGGGTTAGTGTTAGGGTTACTATTAGGGTTAGGGTAAAGGTAAGTTTTAGGGTTAGGGTTAGGGTTAGGGTCAGGTTTAGGGTTAGGTTTAGGTTTGGGGTTAGGGTTAGTGTAAGAGTAAGGGTTAGAGTTAGTGTTAGGGTTAGGGTAAGGGTTAGGGTGATGGTTAGGTTTGGGGTTAGGGTTAGGTTAAGGGTAAGTGTTAGGGATAGGGTTAGCGTTAGTTTTAGGGTTAGGGTTAGGGTTAGGGTTAGAGTAAGGTTAAGGGTTGGGGTTAAATTTAGGGTTAGCGTTAGGTTACAGTTAGGGTAAGGATTAGGGGTAGGGTAAGGGTTAGGTTTAGGGTCCGGGTTAGGGTTAGTTTAAGTGTTAGGGTTAGAGTAAGCTTCAGGGTTAGAGTTAGGTTTAGCGTTGGGGTTATTGTTAGGGTTAGGGTTAGGTTAAGGGTAAGGGTTAGGGTTAGGGTTAGGGTTAGGTTTATGGTAAGGGTTAGGGTTAGGGTTAGGATTAGGTTTAGAGGAAGTATTAGGGTTAGGGTAAGGGTAAGTGTTAGGGTTACCTTAAGGGTTAGATTTAGGATTAGGGTAAGGATTAGGGTTAGGGTTAGTGTTAGGATTAGGGTTAGCATTAAGATTAGGGTAAGGGTTAGGTTTAGGGTTAGGGAAAGGGTAAGGGTTAGATTTAGAGTTAGGGTATGAGTTAGGGTTAGCGTTAGGGTTAGGGTTAGGGTTAGGGTTAGGGGTTAGGGTTAGCGTTAGGTTTAGGGTCAGGTTTAGGGTTAGGGTAAGGATAAGGGTTACGGATACGGTTAGGGTTAGGGTAAGGATTAGTGTTAGGGTTAGGGTTAGTGTTAGGTTAGAGTAAGGGTTAGGGTTAGGATTGGGTTTAGGGTTAGGCTAAGGGTTAGCGTTAGCGTTAGTGCTAGGGTTAGCATTAGGGTTAGGGTTAGGGTTAGGGTAAGGATAAGGGTTAGGGTTAGGGATAGAGTTAGGGGTTAGGGTTAGGTTTAGGTTTAGGTTTAGGGTTAGGGTTTGGGTAAGGGTAAGAGTTAATGTTTGGGTTAGCTTTAGGGTTAGGTTTAGGGTAAGTGTTAGGGTTAGGGTTTAGGTTTAGTGTTAGGGTTATGGTTAGGGAAAGAGTAAGGGTTAGGGTTAGGGTTAGGGTTAGGGTTGGGGTTAGGATTAGGGTTAGGGTTTAGGGTTAGGGTTAGGGTTAGGGTAAGGGTTAGGTTTAAGGATAGGGTTAGGGTAAGGGTTAGGGTTAGGGTTAGGGTAAGGGTAAGTGTAGGAGTTAGGGTTAGGGTTAGGGTTAAGGTTAGTGTTAGGGTTAGGTTTATGGTTAGGGTAAGGATAAGGGTTAGGTTAGCTTAGGGTTGGTGTTAAGATTAGGGTTAGGGTTAGGGTTATGATTAGGGTTAGGTTTAGGTGTAGGGTTAGGGTTAAGGTAAGTGTAATGGTTAGGGTTAGGGTTAGGGTTAAGGTTAGGGTTAGGGTTAGGGAAAGGGTAAGGTTTAGGGTTAGGGTTAGGGTTAGGGTTAGGGTAAGGATTACGGTTAGGGTTAGGGTTAGGCTAAGGGTTAAGGTTAGGGTTACGGTTAGGGTTAGGCTAAGGGTTAGGGTTAGGGTTAGCATTAAGGTTGGGCTTAGGGTTAGGGTAAGGGTAAGGGTTATGGTTAGGGTTAGTGTTAGGTTTAGGGTTAGGGTAAGGGTAAGGGTTAGGGTTAAGGTTAGGGTTAGGGTTAAGGTTAGGGTTAGGGTTAGGTTTAGGGTTAGGATTAGGCTTAGGGTTAGGGTAAGAATTAGGGTTAGAGCTAGGGTAAGGGTAAGAGTTAGGGTTAGGGATAGGGTTAGGGTTAGGATTAGCGGTTAGGTTTGGGCTAGGGTTAGGGTTAGGATAAGGTATAGGGTTACGGTTAGGGTAAGGGTAAGTGTTATGTTTAGGGTTAGGGTTAGGTTTAGGGTTAGGTTTAGGGTTAGAGTAAGTGTTAGGGTTAGGGTTAGGGATAGGGTAAGGGTAAGGTTTAGGGTTAGTGGTTAGGGTTAGGGTTATGGTTAGGTTTAGGTTAGGGTTAGAGTAAGGGTAAGGGTGAGTGATAGGGTTAGGGATAGAGTTAGGGTTGGGTTTAGGGTTAAGGTTAGGGTTAGGGAAAGGGTTAGGGTTAGGGTTAGGTTCAGGGTTAGGGTAAGGGTTAGGGTTAGGGGTTAGGGTTAGGGTTAGGGTAAGGGTTAGGGTTAGGGTTAGGGCTACGATTACCATTAAGGTTAGGGTTAGTGTTACGGTAAGGCTTAGGGTTAGGGTTAGGTTAGGTTTAAAGTTAGGGTTAGAGTAAGGGTAAGGATTAGGGTTAGTGTTAGGGATAGGGTAAGGGTTAGGGTTAGGGTTACGGTTATCATTAAGGTTAGGTTTAGGGTTAGGGTAAGGGTAACGTTTAGGGTTAGGGTTAGGGTAAGGGTAAGGTTTAGGTTTAGGCTTAGGGTTAGGGTTAGTGAAAGGGTAAGGGTTACGGTTAGGGTTAGGGTAACGATTAGGGTTAGGGTTAGGGTTAGGGTAATGGTTAGGCTTAGTGTTAGGTTTTGCAAAAGGTTAGGGTTAGGGTTAGGGTAAGGGTAAGGGTTAGGGTTAGGGTTAGGGTTAGGTTTAGGGTAAGGGTAAAGGTTAGGTTTAGGTTTAGGTTCAGGGATAGGGTTAGGGCAAGGGTTAGGGTTAGGGTTAGGGTTAGGGTTAGTGTTAGGGGTCAGGGTTAGGGTTAGGGTTAGGTTTAGGGTAAGTGTAAGGATTAGCGTTAGGGTTAGGGTTAGGTTTGTGGTGAGGGTGAGGGTAAGAGTAAGGGTTAGGGTTAGGGTTAGGGTTATGGTAAGGGTAAGGGTAATGGTTAGGGTTAGGTTTAGGATTAGGGTTAAGGTTAGGTTTAGGGTTAGGCTAAGATTTAGGGTTAGGGTAAGGTTTAGGGTTATGGTTAAAGTTAGGGTTAGAGGTAGGGTTAGGTTTAGGGTAAGGGCAAGGCTTAGGGTTAGGTTTAGGGTAAGGTTTAGGTTTAGGGGTTAGGGTTAGGGTTAGGGTAAAGGTTAGGGTTAGGGTTAGGGTTAGGTTTAGGGTAAAAGTTAGGGTTAGGGTTAGGGTTAGGGTAAGGGTAACTGTTAGGGTTAGGGTAAGGGTAAGCGTTATGGTTATGGTTAGGGTTAGGGTTAGGTGTGGGGTTAAGTTTAGGGTTAGGGTTAGGGTAACTGTAAGGGTTAGGCTTAGGGTTGGGGTTAGGTTTAAGTTTAGGGTTAGGGTAAGGGTAAGGGTTAGGGTTAGGGTTAGCGTTAGGGTTAAGGGTAAGGGGTATGTTTAGGGTTAGTGTTAAGGTTAGGTTTAAGGTTAGGGTTAGGGTTAGGGTAAGGGTAAGTGTTAGGGTTAGGGTTAGGTTTAGGGTAAGGATTAGGTTTAGGTTTAGGGTTAGGGTAAATGTTAGGGTTAGGGTTATAGTTAGGTTTAGGGTTATGGTAAAGGTAAGGGTTAGGGTTAGGTTTAGGTTGAGGGTTAGGGTTAGGGTAAGGGTTAGAGTTAGGGTTAGTGTTAGGTTTAGGGTTAAGGTTAGGGTTAGGTGTAGGGTAAGGGTAAGGGTTAGGGTTAGGGTTAGGATTTAGGGTTAGTGTTAGGGTTACTATTAGGGTTAGGGTAAAGGTAAGTTTTAGGGTTAGGGTTAGGGTTAGGGTCAGGTTTAGGGTTAGGTTTAGGTTTGGGGTTAGGGTTAGTGTAAGAGTAAGGGTTAGAGTTAGTGTTAGGGTTAGGGTAAGGGTTAGGGTGATGGTTAGGTTTGGGGTTAGGGTTAGGTTAAGGGTAAGTGTTAGGGATAGGGTTAGCGTTAGTTTTAGGGTTAGGGTTAGGGTTAGGGTTAGAGTAAGGTTAAGTTTTGGGGTTAAATTTAGGGTTAGGGTTAGGTTACAGTTAGGGTAAGGATTAGGGGTAGGGTAAGGGTTAGGTTCAGGTTCCGGGTTAGGGTTAGTTTAAGGGTTAGGGTTAGAGTAAGCTTCAGGGTTAGAGTTAGGTTTAGCGTTGGGGTTATTGTTAGGGTTAGGGTTAGGTTAAGGGTAAGGGTTAGGGTTAGGGTTAGGGTTAGGGTTAGGTTTAGGGTAAGGGTTAGGGTTAGGGTTAGGATTAGGTTTAGAGGAAGTATTAGGGTTAGGGTAAGGGTAAGTGTTAGGGTTACCTTAAGGGTTAGATTTAGGATTAGGGTAAGGATTAGGGTTAGGGTTAGTGTTAGGATTAGGGTTAGCATTAAGATTAGGGTAAGGGTTAGGGTTAGGGTTAGGGAAAGGGTAAGGGTTAGATTTAGAGTTAGGGTATGAGTTAGGGTTAGCGTTAGGGTTAGGGTTAGGGTTAGGGTTAGGGGTTAGGGTTAGCGTTAGGTTTAGGGTCAGGTTTAGGGTTAGGGTAAGGATAAGGGTTACGGATACGGTTAGGGTTAGGGTAAGGATTAGTGTTAGGGTTAGGGTTAGTGTTAGGTTAGAGTAAGGGTTAGGGTTAGGATTGGGTTTAGGGTTAGGCTAAGGGTTAGCGTTAGCGTTAGTGCTAGGGTTAGCATTAGGGTTAGGGTTAGGGTTAGGGTAAGGATAAGGGTTAGGGTTAGGGATAGAGTTAGGGGTTAGGGTTAGGTTTAGGTTTAGGTTTAGGGTTAGGGTTTGGGTAAGGGTAAGAGTTAATGTTTGGGTTAGCTTTAGGGTTAGGTTTAGGGTAAGTGTTAGGGTTAGGGTTTAGGTTTAGTGTTAGGGTTATGGTTAGGGAAAGAGTAAGGGTTAGGGTTAGGGTTAGGGTTAGGGTTGGGGTTAGGATTAGGGTTAGGGTTTAGGGTTAGGGTTAGGGTTAGGGTAAGGGTTAGGTTTAAGGATAGGGTTAGGGTAAGGGTTAGGGTTAGGGTTAGGGTAAGGGTAAGTGTAGGAGTTAGGGTTAGGGTTAGGGTTAAGGTTAGTGTTAGGGTTAGGTTTATGGTTAGGGTAAGGATAAGGGTTAGGTTAGCTTAGGGTTGGTGTTAAGATTAGGGTTAGGGTTAGGGTTATGATTAGGGTTAGGTTTAGGTGTAGGGTTAGGGTTAAGGTAAGTGTAATGGTTAGGGTTAGGGTTAGGGTTAAGGTTAGGGTTAGGGTTAGGGAAAGGGTAAGGTTTAGGGTTAGGGTTAGGGTTAGGGTTAGGGTAAGGATTACGGTTAGGGTTAGGGTTAGGCTAAGGGTTAAGGTTAGGGTTACGGTTAGGGTTAGGCTAAGGGTTAGGGTTAGGGTTAGCATTAAGGTTGGGCTTAGGGTTAGGGTAAGGGTAAGGGTTATGGTTAGGGTTAGTGTTAGGTTTAGGGTTAGGGTAAGGGTAAGGGTTAGGGTTAAGGTTAGGGTTAGGGTTAAGGTTAGGGTTAGGGTTAGGTTTAGGGTTAGGATTAGGCTTAGGGTTAGGGTAAGAATTAGGGTTAGAGCTAGGGTAAGGGTAAGAGTTAGGGTTAGGGATAGGGTTAGGGTTAGGATTAGCGGTTAGGTTTGGGCTAGGGTTAGGGTTAGGATAAGGTATAGGGTTACGGTTAGGGTAAGGGTAAGTGTTATGTTTAGGGTTAGGGTTAGGTTTAGGGTTAGGTTTAGGGTTAGAGTAAGTGTTAGGGTTAGGGTTAGGGATAGGGTAAGGGTAAGGTTTAGGGTTAGTGGTTAGGGTTAGGGTTATGGTTAGGTTTAGGTTAGGGTTAGAGTAAGGGTAAGGGTGAGTGATAGGGTTAGGGATAGAGTTAGGGTTGGGTTTAGGGTTAAGGTTAGGGTTAGGGAAAGGGTTAGGGTTAGGGTTAGGTTCAGGGTTAGGGTAAGGGTTAGGGTTAGGGGTTAGGGTTAGGCTTAGGGTAAGGGTTAGGGTTAGGGTTAGGGCTACGATTACCATTAAGGTTAGGGTTAGTGTTACGGTAAGGCTTAGGGTTAGGGTTAGGTTAGGTTTAAAGTTAGGGTTAGAGTAAGGGTAAGGATTAGGGTTAGTGTTAGGGATAGGGTAAGGGTTAGGGTTAGGGTTACGGTTATCATTAAGGTTAGGTTTAGGGTTAGGGTAAGGGTAACGTTTAGGGTTAGGGTTAGGGTAAGGGTAAGGTTTAGGTTTAGGCTTAGGGTTAGGGTTAGTGAAAGGGTAAGGGTTACGGTTAGGGTTAGGGTAACGATTAGGGTTAGGGTTAGGGTTAGGGTAATGGTTAGGCTTAGTGTTAGGTTTTGCAAAAGGTTAGGGTTAGGGTTAGGGTAAGGGTAAGGGTTAGGGTTAGGGTTAGGGTTAGGTTTAGGGTAAGGGTAAAGGTTAGGTTTAGGTTTAGGTTCAGGGATAGGGTTAGGGCAAGGGTTAGGGTTAGGGTTAGTGTTAGGTTTAGGGTTAAGGTTAGGGTAAGGGTTAGGGTAAGGGTAAGGGTTAGGGTTAGTGTTAGGGGTCAGGGTTAGGGTTAGGGTTAGGTTTAGGGTAAGGGTAAGGATTAGCGTTAGAGTTAGGGTTAGGTTTGTGGTGAGGTTGAGGGTAAGAGTAAGGGTTAGGGTTAGGGTTATGGTAAGGGTAAGGGTAAGGGTTAGAGTTAGGGTTAGGATTAGTGTTAAGTTTAGGGTTAGGGTTAGGGTAAGGTTTAGGGTTAGAGTTAGGGTTAGGGTTAGAGGTAGGGTTAGGGTTAGGGTAAGTGCAAGGCTTAGGGTTATGGTTAGGGTAAGGTTTAGGGTTAGGGGTTAGCGTTAGGGTTAGGGTAAGGGTTAGGGTGAGGGTTAGGGTTAGGTTTAGTGTAAAAGTTAGGGTTAGGGTTAGGGTTAGGGTAAGGGTAAGTGTTAGGGTTAGGGTTAGGGTTAGGGTAAGGGTAAGCGTTATGGTTAGGGTTAGATTTGGTTTTGGTTTGGGGTTAAGTTTAGGGTTAGGGTTAGGATAACTGTAAGGGTTAGGCTTAGGGTTAGGGTTAGGTTTAAGTTTAGGGTTAGGGTAAGGGTAAGGGTTAGGGTTAGGGTTAGGGTTAGGGTTAAGGGTAAGGGGTATGGTTAGGGTTAGTGTTAAGGTTAGGTTTAAGATTAGGGTTAGGGTAAGGGTAAGTGTTAGGGTTAGGGTTAGGGTTAGGGTAAGGATTACGGTTAGGGTTAAGGTTAGGGTTAGGCTAAGGGTTAAGGTTAGGGTTAGGGTTAGGGTTAGGCTAAGGGTTAGGGTTAGGGTTAGGGTTAGGGTTAGAATTAAGGTTAGGCTTAGGGTTAGGGTAAGGGTAAGGGTTATGGTTAGGGTTAGTGTTAAGTTTAGTGTTAGGGTAAGGGTAAGGGTTACGGTTAAGGTCAGGGTTAGGGTTAGGGTTAGGGTTAGGGTTAAGGTCAGATTTAGGGTTAGGTTTAGGTTTGGGGTTAAGGTTAGTGTAAGAGTAAGGGTTAGAGTTAGGGTTAGGGTTAGGGTAAGGGTTAGGGTTATGGTTAGGTTTGGGGTTAGGGTTAGGGTAAGGGTAAGTGTTAGGGATAGGGTTAGGGTTAGTTTTAGGGTTAGGGTTAGGGTTAGGATTAGGGTAAGGTTAAGGGTTGGGGTTAAGTTTAGGGTTAGGGTTAGGCTACAGTTAGGGTAAGGATTAGGGGTAGGGTAAGGGTTAGGGTTAGGGTCCGGGTTAGGGTTAGGTTAGGATTAGGGTTAGGGTAAGCTTTAGGGTTAGAGTTAGGTTTAGGATTGGGGTTATGGTTAGGGTTAAGGTTAGGTTAAGGGTAAGGGTTAGGGTTAGGGTTAGGGTTAGGGTTAGGTTAAGGGTTAGGGTTAGGGTTAGGATTAGGTTTAGAGGAAGGATTAGGGTTAGGGTAAGGGTAAGTGTTAGGGTTAGGTTAAGGGTTAGGGTTAGGATTATGGTTAGGGTTAGTGTTAGGATTAGGGTTAGCATTAAAGTTAGGGTTAGGGTTAGGGTTAGGGAAAGGGTAAGGGTTAGGTTTAGGGTTAGGGTATAAGTTAGGGTTAGCGTTAGGGTTAGGGTTAGGGTTAAGGTTTAGGTTTGGGGTTAAGTTTAGGGTTAGGGTTAGGGTAACTGTAAGGGTTAGGCTTAGGGTTAGGGTTAGGTTTAAGTTTAGGGTTAGGGTAAGGGTAAGGGTTAGGGTTAGGGTTAGGTTTAGGGTTACGGTTAGGTTTAGGGTTAGTGTTAGGGTAAGGGTAAGGGTTAGGGTTAGGGTGAGGGTTAGGGTTAAGGTTGAGGTTAGGGTTAGGGTTAGGTTAAGGTTTAGGGTTAGGATTAAGGTTAGGGTTAGGGTAAGGTTTAGGGTTAGGGTTAGGTTTAGGGTTGTGCTTAGTGTTAGAGTAAGGGTAAGGGTTAGGTTTAGGGTTACGGTTAAGATTAGGGTTAAGGTTGAGGTTAGGGTTAGGGTTAGGGTAGGGTTAGGGCAAGTGTTAGGGTTAGGGTTAGGGTTAGGGTTAGGGTAAGGGTAAGTGTTAGGGTTAGGGTTAGGGTTAGGGTTAGTGTAAGTGTTAGGGTTAGGGTTAGGGTTAGAGTTGGGGTTAGGGTTAGGGAAAGGGTAAGGGTTAGGGTTAGGGTTAGTTTTAGGTAAATTTTAGGGTTAGGGTTAGGGTAAGGGTTAGGGTTAGGGTTAGAGTTAGGGTAAGGGTAAGGGTATGGTTTAGGGTTGGGTTAGGTTTAAAGTTAGGGTTAGGGAAAGGGTAAGGGTTAGGGTTAGGGTAAGGATTAGGGTTAGGGTTGGGGTTAGGGTAAGGGTTAGGGTTAGGGTTAGGGTTAGCATTAAGGTTAGGTTAGGGTTAGGGTAAGGGTAAGGGTAAGGGTTAGGGTTAGCGTTAGTGTTAGGGTAAGAGTAAGGTTAGGGTTAGGGTTATGGTTAGGGTTAGGGTTAGGGTTAGGGTTAGGGTTAGGGTAAAGTTTAGAGTTAGGGTTAGGGTTAGGGTAATGGTAAGGGTTAGGGATAGGGTTAGGGTTAGGGATAGGGTGAGGGTTTGGGTTAGCTTTAAGGTTAGGGTTAGGGTTATGGTTAAGGTTAGGTTTAGAGTTAGGGTAAGTGTAAGGGTAAGTGTTAGGGTTAGGTTTAGGGTTAGGGTAAGTGTTAGAGTTAGGGATAGGGTTAGGGTTAGGGTTAGGTTTAGGGTTAAGTTTGAGGTTAGGATTAGGGTTACGGTGAGGCTAAGGGTTAGGGTTAGGGTTAGGGTAAGGGTAAGGGTTGAGGTTAGGATTAGGGTTAGGGTTAGGCTAAGGGTTGGGTTTAGGGTTCGGGTAAGGGTTTGGGTTAGGGTTAGGGTTAGGGTAAGGGTTAGGGTTAAGGTTGAGGTTAGGGTTAGGGTTAGGATTAGGGTAAGGTTTAGGGTTAGGGTCAGGGTAAGGGTTAGGGTTAGAGTTAGGGTTAGGGTAAGGGTTAGGGTTAGGGTTATGGTTATGGTTGAGGTTAGGGTTAGAGTTAAGGAAGGGTTAGGGTTAGGATTAGGGTAAGGGTTAGGGTTAGGGTTAGTGTAAAGTTTAGGGTTAGGGTTAGGGTTATGGTAAGGGTAAGGGATAGGTTTATGGTTATGTTTATGGTTGAGGTTAGGGTTAGAGTTAAGGAAGGGTTAGGGTTAGGGTTAGGGTAAGGTTTAGGGGTAGGTTTAGGGTTAGGGTTAGAGTTAGGGTTAGGTTTAGAGGAAGGGTAAGGGTTAGGGTTAGGGTTAGGGTTAGGATAAGGGTTAGGTTTAGGGGTTAGGGTTAATGTTAGGGTTAGGTTAAAGGTTAGGGTTATGTTTAGGGTTAGGGTTGGGATTAGGTTTAGGGTTGGGGTTAAGGTTAGGGTTAGGTTTAGGGTAAGGGTAAGTGTTAGGGTTAGGGTGACGGTTAGGTTTAGGTTTAGGGTTAGGGCTGCGGTTAGGGTTAGGGTTAGGGTAAGGTTAAGTGTTAGGGTTAGGGTTAGGGTTAGAGGTTAGGGTTAGGGTTAGGGTTAGGGTTAGGGTGAGGGTTAGGTTTAGGTTTAGGGTTAGGGTAAGGGTTAGGTTTAGGGTTAGGGGTAGGGTTAGGGTAAGTGTTAGGTTAGGTTAGGGTTATGGTAAGGGTTAGAGTTAGGTTTAGGGTTAGGGTTAGGGGTTAGGCTTAGGGTTAGGGTTAGGGTAATGATTAGGGTTAGGGTTAGGGTAAGGGTTAGGCTTAGGGCAAGGGTAAGTATTAGGGTTAGGGTGAGTGTTAGGGTTAAGTTTAGGGTTAGGGATAGGTTTAGGTAAGGGTACGAGTTGGGGTTAGGGTTAGGGTAATGGTTAGGGTTACTGTTAGGGTTAGGTTTAGATTAGGGATAGGGTAAGGGTAAGATTTAGGGTGAGAGTTAGGGTTAGGTTTAGGATTGGGGTTAAGGTTAGATTTAGGGTTAGGGTAGGTTTAAGTATTAGGTTTAGGGTAAGTATTAGGGTTAGGGTAAGGGTTAGGGTTAGGGTTAGGTTTAGGGTTAGGCTTAGTGTTAGAGTAAGGGTAAGGGTTAGGGGTAGGCTTATGGTTAAGATTAGGGTTAAGATTGAGGTTAGGTTTAGGGTTAGGGTAAGGGTAAGGGTTAGGGTTAGGGTAGGGTTAGGGCAAGTGTTAGGGTTAGGGTTAGGGTTAGGGTTAGGGTAAGGGTAAGTGTTAGGGTTATGGTTAGGGTAAGTGTTAGGGTTAGGGTTAGGGTAACGTTTTGGTAAGGGTTAGGGTTAGGATTAGCTTTAGGGTAGGGGTTAGGGTTAGGGTTAGGTTTAGGGTTGGGGTTAAGGTTAGGTTTAGGGTTAGGGTAGGTTTAATTATTAGGGTTAGGTTTAGGGTTAGGTTTATGCTTAGGGTTAGGATTAGGGTTAGGATTAGGTTAGGTTTAGGGTTACGGTTAGGTTTAGGGTTAGGGTTAGGGTAAGGTTATGTGTTAGGGTTAGGGTTAGGGTTAGGGTTAGGGTAAGTGTTAGGGTTAGGTTTAGGGTTACGGTTAGGGTAAGAGTAAGGGCAAGGGTTAGGGTTAAAGTTAGGGATAGGGTTAGGATAAGGATAAATGTCAGAGTTAAGGTTAGGGTTACGGTTAGGGTTAGGGTTAAGGTTAGGGTCAGGGTAAGGGTTAGGGTTAAGTTTAGGGTTAGGGTTAGGGTAAGGGTTAGGGTTAGGGTTACGGTTAGGGTACGGGTTAGGGTTAGGGTAAGTGTGGGTTAGGGTTAGGGTTAGGGTAAGGGTTAGGTTTAGGGTTAGGGTAAGGGTTAGGGTTAGGGTCAGGGTAAGGATAAATGTCAGAGTTAAGTTTAGGGTTACGGTTAGCGTTAGGGTTAGGATTAAGTTTAGGGAGAGGGTAAGGGTAAGGGTTAGGGTTAGGGTTAGGGTTAGGGTTACGGTTAGGGTAAGGGTTAGGGTTACGCTTAAGTTTAGGGTTGTGGTTAAGGTTAGGATTAGGGTTAGGGTAAGGGTAAGGGTTAGGTTAGAGTTAGGGTTAGGGCTAGGTTCATGATTATGGTTAGGGTAAGATTTACGGTTAGGATTAGAGTTAGGGTTAGGGTAAGGGTTAGGGTTAGGGTTAGGGATAGGCTTAGTGTTAGTGTTAGGGTTAGGGTTAGGGTTAGGGTTAGGGTTAGGGTAAGTGTTAGGGTTAGGGTAAGGGTTAGGGTTAGGGTTAGGGTTAAGTTTTAGGTTAGGGTTAGGGTTAGGTTTAGGTTAGGGTTAGGATCAGGGTTAGGGTTATGGTTAGGGTAAGTGTTAGGGTTTTGGTTAGGTTTAGGGTTGGGCTTAGTGTTAGAGTAAGGGTTAGGGTTAGGGTTAGGGTAAGGGTTAGGGTTAGGGTTAATGTTAGGGTTAGACATAGGGTTAGGTTAGGGTTAAGGTTAGGGCTAGGGTTAAGGTTAGGGTTAGGGTTAGGTTTAGGGTTAGGATTAGAGTTAGGGTTAGGTTCAGGGTTAGGGTTAGGGTTAGGGTTAAGGTTAGGCTTAGTGTTAGAGTAAGGGTAAGGGTTAGGGTTAGGTTTAGGGTTAGGGTTAGGGTAAGGTTATGGGTTAGGGTAAGGGTTAGGGTTAGGGCTAATGTTTGGGTTAAACTTAGGGTAAGGGTTAGGGTTAAGGTAAGGGTAAGGGTTAGGGTTAGGGTAGGGTTAGGGTTAAGGTTGAGTTTAGGGTTAGGTTAAGGTTTAGGGTTAGGATTAAGGTTAGGGTTAGGGTAAGGCTTAGGGTTAGGGTTAGGTTTAGGGTTGGGCTTAGTGTTAGAGTAAGGGTTAGGGTTAGGGTTAGGGTAAGGGTTAGGGTTAGGGTTAATGTTAGGGTTAGACTTAGGGTAAGGGTTAGGGTTATGTTTAGGGTTGGGGTTAAGTTTGAGGTTAGGTTTAGGTTTAGAGTAAGGGTTAGGGTAAGCTTTAGGGTTAGGGTTAGAGTTTGGGTTAGAGTTAGGGTTAGGGTTAGGGTAAGGGTAAGCGTTAGGGTTAGGGTTACTGTTAAGGTTAGGGTTAGGGTAAGGGTAAGGGTAAGGGTAAGGGTTAGGGTTATGTTTAGGGTTGGGGTTAGGATTAGAGTTAGGGTTAGAATTAGGGTCAGGGTTAGGGTAAGGGTTACGGTTAGGTTTAGGGTAAGGGTTAGGGTTAGGGTTAGGGGTCAGGATTAGTTTTAGGGTAAGTGTTAGGGATAGGCATTAGGGTTAGGTTTAGGGTTAGTGTAAGGGTTAGGGTTAGGATTAGGGTTAGTGTAAGGGTTAGGGTTAGGTTTAGGGTTACTGTAAGGTTTAGGGTTAGGGTAAGGGTAAGTGTTAGGGTAAGGGTAAGTGTTACGATTAGGGTTAGGGTTTGGGTTAGGTTTAGGGTTAGGGTAAGGGTAAGGGTTAAGGTTAGGATTAGGGTTAGGGTAAGTGTTAGGGTTAGGTTAGGGTTAGGGTTAGGGCTATGGTTAAGGTTAGGGTTAGGGGTAGGTTTAGGGTTAGGATTAGGATTAGAGTTAGGGTTATGGTAAGGATTAAGGTTAGGGTTACGGTTAGGCTTAGTGTTAGGGTAAGGGTAAGGGTTAGGGTTAGGGTTAGGGTTAGGGTTAAGGTTGAGGTTAGGGTTAGGGTTAGGTTAAGGTTTAGGGTTAGGATTAAGGTTAGGGTTAGGGTAAGTTTTAGGGTTAGGGTTAGGTTTAGGGTTGTGTTTAGTGATAGAGTAAGGTTAAGGGTTAGGTTTAGGGTTACGGTTAAGATTAGGGTTAAGGTTGAGGTTAGGGTTAGGGTTAGGGTAAGGGTAAGTGTTAGGGTTAGGGTAGGGTTAGGGCAAGTGTTAGGGTTAGGGTTAGGGTTAGGGTTAGGGTAAGGGTAAGTGTTAGGTTTAGGGTTAGGGTTAGTGTAAGTGTTAGGGTTAGGGTTAGGGTTAGAGTTGGGTTTAGGGTTAGGGAAAGGGTAAGGGTTAGGGTTAGGGTTAGTTTTAGGTAAATGTTAGGGTTAGGGTTATGGTTAGGGTAAGGGTTAGGGTTAGGGTTAGAGTTAGTGTAAGGGTAAGGGTATGGTTTAGGGTTGGGTTAGGTTTAAAGTTAGTGTTAGGGAAAGGGTAAGGGTTAGGGTTAGGGTAAGGATTAGGGTTAGGGTTGGGGTTAGGGTAAGGGTTAGGGTTAGGGTTAGGGTTAGCATTAAGGTTAGGTTAGGGTTAGGGTAAGGGTAAGGGTAAGGGTTAGGGTTAGCGTTAGTGTTAGGGTAAGAGTAAGGTTCGGGTTAGGGTTAGGGTTAGGGTTAGTATTATGGTTAGGGTTAGGGTTAGGGTAAGGGGTAGGGTTAGGGTTAGGGTTACGGTAAAGTTTAGAGTTAGGGTTAGGGTTAGGGTAATGGTAAGGGTTAGGGTTAGGGTTAGGGTTAGGGATAGGGTGAGGGTTCCGGTTAGATTTAGGGTTAGGGTTAGGGTTAGGGTTAGGGTTAGGGTTAAGGTTGAGGTTAGGATTCGGGTTACGGTGAGGCTAAGGGTTAGGGTTAGGGTTAGGGTAAGGGTAAGGGTTGAGGTTAGGATTAGGGTTAGGGTTAGGCTAAGGGTTGGGTTTAGGGTTCGGGTAAGGGTTAGGGTTAGGGTTAGGGTTAGGGTAAGGGTTAGGTTTAAGGTTGAGGTTAGGGTTAGGGTTAGGATTAGGGTAAGGGTTAGGGTTAGGGTTAGGGTAAGGGTTAGGGTTAGGGTTAGGGTTAGGGTTAGGGTAAGGGTTAGGGTTAGGGTTATGGTTATGGTTGAGGATAGGGTTAGAGTTAAGGAAGGGTTAGGGTTAGGATTAGGGTAAGGGTTAGGGTTAGGGTTAGTGTAAAGTTTAGGGTTAGGGTTAGGGTTATGGGAAGGGTAAGGGATAGGTTTAGGGTTATGTTTATGGTTGAGGTTAGGGTTAGAGTTAAGGAAGGGTTAGGGTTAGGGTTAGGGTAAGGGTTAGGGGTAGGGTTAGGGTTAGGGTTAGAGTTAGGGTTAGGTTTAGAGGAAGGGTAAGGGTTAGGGTTAGGGTTAGGGTTAGGGTTAGGGTAAGGGTTAGGTTTAGGGGTTAGGGTGAATGTTAGGGTTAGGTTAAAGGTTGGGGTTAGGGTTAGGGTTAGGGTTAGGATTAGGTTTAGGGTTGGGGTTAAGGTTAGGGTTAGGTTTAGGGTAAGGGTAAGTGTTAGGGTTAGGGTGACGGTTAGGTTTAGGTTTAGGGTTAGGGCTGCGGTTAGGGTTAGGGTTAGGGTAAGGGTAAGTGTTAGGGTTAGGGTTAAGGTTAGAGGTTAGGGTTAGGGTTAGGGTTAGGGTTAGGGTGAGGGTTAGGTTTAGGTTTAGGGTTAGGGTAAGGGTTAGGTTTAGGGTTAGGGGTAGGGTTAGGGTAAGTGTTAGGTTAGGTTAGGGTTATGGTAAGGGTTAGAGTTAGGTTTAGGGTTAGGGTTAGGGGTTAGGCTTAGGGTTAGGGTTAGGGTAATGATTAGGGTTAGGGTTAGGGTAAGGGTTAGGCTTAGGGCAAGGGTAAGTGTTAGGGTTAGGGTGAGTGTTAGGGTTAAGTTTAGGGTTAGGGATAGGTTTAGGTAAGGGTACGAGTTGGGGTTAGGGTTAGGGTAATGGTTAGGGTTACTGTTAGGGTTAGGTTTAGATTAGGGATAGGGTAAGGGTAAGATTTAGGGTGAGAGTTAGGGTTAGGTTTAGGATTGGGGTTAAGGTTAGGTTTAGGGTTAAGGTAGGTTTAAGTATTAGGTTTAGGGTTATGGTTAGGGTTATGCTAAGGGTGAGGGTTAGGGTTAGGATTAGGGTTAGGTTTAGTGTTACGGTTAGGTTTAGGGTTAGGGTTAGGGTAAGGTTATGGGTTAGGGTTAGGGTTAGGGTTAGGGTTACTGTAAGTGTTAGGGTTAGGTTAAGGTTACGGTTACGGTAAGGGTAAGGGTAAGGGTTAGAGTTAAAGTTAGGGTTAGGGTTAGCGTTAGGGTAAGGGTAAGGGTTAGGGTTAGGTTTAGGGTTAAGGTTAGTGTTAGGGTTAGGTTTGGGGTTTTGTAAGGTAATGGTTAGGGTTAGGTTAGGGTTGGGGTTAAGGTTAGGGTTAGGGTTAGGGTTAGGATTAGGGTTAGGTTTAGTTGTAGGATTAGGGTTAAGGTAAATGTAATGGTTAGGGTTAGGGTTAGGGTTAGTTTTAAGTTTAGGGTTAGGGTTAGGGAAAGGGTAATGTTTAGGGTTAGGGTTAGGGTTAGGGTTAGGGTAAAGATTAGGATTAGGGTTAGGGTTAGAATTAGGCTAAGGGTTAGGGTTAGTGTTAGGGTTAGGGTTAGCATTAAGGTTAGGCTTAGGGTTAGGGTAAGGGTAAGGGTTATGTTTAGGGGTAGTGTTCGGTTTAGGGTGAGGTTAAGGGAAAGGGTTAGGGTTAAGGTTGGGGTTTGGGTTAAAGTTAGGGTTAGGGTTAGGGTTAGGATTAGGCTTAGGGTTAGGGTAAGGGATAGGGTTAGGGTTAGAATTAGGGTTAGGGTTTAGGCTTAGGGTTAGAATTAGGGTATGGGTTAGGGTTAGGGTTAGGGTTAGGGTAAGGGTAAGTGTTAGGGGTAGGGTTAGGTTTACGGTTAGGGTTAGGGTATGGGTTAGTGTTAGGGTTAGGGTTAGGTTTAGGATTTGGGTAAGTGTTTGGATTAGGGTTAGGGTTAGGGATAGTGTAAGTGTAAGGGTTAGGGTTAGGGGTTAGGGTTAGGGTTAGGTTTAGGGTTAGGGTTAGAGTAAGGGTAAGGGAGAGTGTTAGGATTAGGGTTAGGGTTAGGGTTAGGTTTAGGGTAAGGGTTAGGGTTAGGGTAAGGATTAAGTTTCTGGTTAGGGTTAGGGTTAGCATTAAGGTTAGGGTTAGGGTTAGTGTAAGGGTAAGGGTTAGGGTTAGGGTTAGGGTTTAGGGTTAGTGTTAGAGTTAGTATTAGGGTTAGGATAAGGTATAGGGTTATCATTAAGGTTAGGTTAGGGTTAGGGTAAGTGTATTGGTTAGGTTTAGGTTAGGGTTAGAGTTAGGGTTAGGGTTAGGGTAAGGGTTAGGGTTATGGTTAGTTTTAGGTAAATGTTAGGGTTAGGGTTAGGGTTAGGGTTAGGGTTAGAGTTAGGGTAAGGGTAAGGGTATGGTTTAGGGTTGGGTTAGGTTTAAAGTTAGAGTTAGGGAAAGGGTAAGGGTTAGGGTTAGGGTAAGGATTAGGGTTAGGGTTGGGGTTAGGGTAAGGGTTAGGGTTAGGGTTAGGGTTAGCATTAAGGTTAGGTTAGGGTTATGGTAAGGGTAAGGGTAAGGGTTAGGGTTAGCGTTAGTGTTAGGGTAAGAGTAAGGTTAGGGTTAGGGTTAGGGTTAGGGTTAGTATTATGGTTAGGGTTAGGGTTAGGGTAAGGGTTAGGGTTAGGGTTAGGGATAGGGTAAGGATTAGGTTTAGGGTTAGGGTTAGGGTATGGTTAGGGTTAGGGTTAGGGCTACGGTTAGCATTAAGGTTAGGATTATGGTTACGGTAAGGGTTAGGGTTAGGGTTAGGTTAGGTTTAAAGTTCGGGTTTGGGAAAGGGTAAGGTTTAGGGTTAAGTTTAGAGTTAGTGTTAGGGTTAGGGTAATGGTAAGGGTTAGGGTTAGGTTAGGTTTAAAGTTGGGGTTAGGGAAAGGGTAAAGTTAGGGTTAGGGTTAGGGATAGGGTAAGGGTTAGGGTTAGGGTTAGGGTTAGCATTAAGGTTAGGGTTAGGGTTAGGGTAAGGGTAAAGTTAGGGTTAGGGTTAGGGTTAGGGTAAGGGTATGGTTTATGGTTAGGGTTAGGGTAAGGTTTATGGTTAGGGTTAGGGTTAGGGTTAGGTTTACGGTAAGGGTAAGGGTTAGGGTTAGGTTTAGTTTCAGGGTTAGGGTTAGGGTAAGGGTTAAGGTTAGGGTGAGTGTTAGGTTTAGGGTTAAGGTTAGGGTTAGGGTTAGGGTTAGGGTTAGGGTGAAGGTTAGGGTTAGTGTTAGGGTTAGGGTTAGGGTAAGGGTAAGGGCTAGAGGTAGGGATACGGTTAGGCTTAGGCTTAGGATAAGGGTTTGGGTTAGGGTTAGTGTTAGGTTTGAGTTTAGGTTTATGGTTAGGTTAAGGCTAAGGGTTAGGTTTAGGGTTAGGGTTAAGGTTAGGGTTAGGTTTAGGTTTAGGGTTAGGGTTAGGGTAAGGGTTAGGGTTAGGGTGAGTGTTAGGTTTTCGGTTAGGTGAGTGATAGGGTTGGGTTTAGGGTTAGGTTACGGTTTGGGAAAGGGTTAGGGTTAGGGTTAGGGTCTGGGTTAGGGTAAGGTTTAGGGTTAGGGGTTAGGGTTAGGGTTAGGGTTAGGGTAAGGGTTAGGGTTAGGGTTAGGGCTACGGTTAGCATTAAGGTTAGGGTTAGGTTTACGGTAAGGGTTAGTGTTAGGGTTACGTTAGGTTTAAAGTTAGGGTTAGGGAAAGGGTAAGGTTTAGGGTTAGGGTTAGGGTAAAATTTATGGTTAGGGTTAGGGTTAGGGTAATGGTAAGGGTTAGGGTTAGGGTTAGGTTAGGTTTAAAGTTAGGGTTAGGGTAAGGGTAAGGGTAAGGATTAGGGTTAGGGTTAGGGATAGGGTAAGGGTTTGTGTTAGGGTTAGCATTAAGGTTAGGGTTAGGGTAAGGGTAAGGGTTAGGGTTAGGGTTAGGGTTAGGGTAAGGGTTAGGGTTAGGGTTAGGGTAAGGTTTATCGGTAGGGTTAGGGTTAGGTGTAGGGTTAGGTTTAGGATAAGGGTAAGGGTTAGGGTTAGGTTTAGTTTCAGGTTTAGGGTTAGGGTAAGGGTTAGGGTTAGGGTGAGTGTTAGGTTTAGGGTTAGGTTAGGGTTAGGCTTAGGCTTAGGCTAAGGGTTTGGGTTAGGGTTAGGGTAATAGTTAGGCTTAGGGTTAGGTTTAGCAAAAGGTTAGGATTAGGGTTAGGGTAAGGGTAAGGGTTAGGCTTAGGGTTAGGCTTAGGGTAATTGTAAGGGTTAGGGTTAGTGTTAGGGTTAGGGTAAGGGTTAGGGTTAGGGTTAGGGTTAGGGTTAGGGTAAGGGTATGTGTGATTGTTAGGTTTAGGGTTAGGGTTAGGGTTAGGGTTAGGATTAGGGTTACGTTAGGTTTAAAGTTAGGGTTAGGGAAAGGGTAAGGTTTAGGGTTAGGGTTAGGGTAAAATTTAGGGTTAGGATTAGGGTTAGGGTAATGGTAAGGGTTATGGTTAGGGTTAGGTTAGGTTTAAAGTTAGGGTTAGGGTAAGGGTAAGGATTAGGGTTAGGGTTAGGGATAGGGTAAGGGTTAGTGTTAGGGTTAGCATTAAGGTTAGCGTTAGGGTAAGGGTAAGGGTTAGGGTTAGGGTTAGGGTTAGGGTAAGGGTTAGGGTTAGGTTTAGGGTAAGGTTTATCGTTAGGGTTAGGGTTAGGTGTAGGGTTAGGTTTAGGATAAGGGTAAGGGTTAGGGTTAGGTTTAGTTTCAGGTTTAGGGTTAGGGTAAGGGTTAGGGTTAGGGTGAGTGTTAGGTTTAGGGTTAGGGTTAGGGTTAGGGTTAGGCTTAGGCTAAGGGTTTGGGTTAGGGTTAGGGTAATGGTTAGGCTTAGGGTTAGGTTTAGCAAAAGGTTAGGGTAAGGGTTAGGGTTAGGGTTAGTGTTAGGGTTAGGGTAAGGGTATGTGTGATTGTTAGGTTTAGGTTTAGGGTTAGGGTTAGGCTAAGGGTTAGGATTAGGCTTAGGGTTAGGGTAAGGGTTAGGGTTAGGGTTAGGATTAGGGTTAGGGTTTAGGGTTAGGGTCAGGGTTAGGGTCAGGGTATGGGTTAGGGTTAGGGTTATGGTTAGGGTTAGTGTTAGCGTTAGGTTTAGGGTAAGGGTAAGGTTTAGGGTTAGGGTTAGGGTAAGGGTTAGGGTTAGGGTTAGTGTTAGGGTTAGCATTAGGGTTAGGGTAAGGGTAAGTGTTAGGGTTAGGGATAGAGTTAGGGGTTAGGGTTAGGTTTAGGTTTAGGTTTAGGGTTAGGGTTTGGGTAAGGGTAAGAGTTAATGTTTGGGTTAGCTTTAGGGTTAGGTTTAGGGTAAGTGTTAGGGTTAGGGGTTAGGTTTAGTGTTAGGGTTATGGTTAGGGAAAGAGTAAGGGTTAGGGTTAGGGTTAGGGTTGGGGTTAGGGTTAGGGTTAGTGTTTAGGATTAGGGTTAGTGTTAGGGTAAGGGTTAGGTTTAGTGTTAGGGTTAGGGTAAGGGTTAGGGTTAGGGTTAGGGTTAGGGTACAGGTAAGTGTTAGGGTTAGGGTTAGGTTTAGGGTTAGGGTTAAGATTAGTGTTAGGGTTAGGTTTATGGTTAGGGTAAGGATAAGGGTTAGGGTAGGTTAGGGTTGGGGTTAAAGTTAAGGTTAGGGTTAGGGTTAGGATTAGGATTAGGTTTAGGTGTAGGGTTAGGGTTAAGGTAAGTGTAATGGTTAAGGTTAGGGTTAGGGTTAGGGTTAAGGTTAGGGTTAGGGTTAGGGAAATGGTAAGGGTTATGGTTAGGGTTAGTGTTAGGTTTAGGGTTAGGGTTAGGGTAAGGGTAAGGGTTAGGGTTAAGGTTAGGGTTAGGGTTAAGGTTAGGGTTAGGGTTAGGGTTAGGGCTAGGATTAGGCTTAGGTTTAGGGTAAGGGTTAGGGTTAGGGTTAGGGTAAGGGTAAGGGTTAGGGGTAGGGGTAGGGTAAGTGTTATGGTTATGGTTATGGTTATGGTTAGGGTTAGGGTTAGGGTTAGGGTTAGGGTAAGGGTTAGGGTTAGGGTTAGAGTTAGGGTTAGGTTTAGGGTTAGAGTTAGGGTAAGGGTTAGGGTTAGGGTTAGAGTAAGTGTTAGGGTTAGGGTTAGGGATAGGGTAAGGGTAGGGGTTATTTTAGTGGTAGGTTTAGGGTTATGGTTAGGTTTAGGGTTAGGTTAGGCTAGGATTAGGCTTAGGTTTAGGGTAAGGGTTAGGGTTAGGGTTAGGGTAAGGGTAAGAGTAAGGGTGAGTGATAGGGTTGGGTTTAGGGTTAGGTTAGGGTTTGGGAAAGGGTTAGGGTTAGGGTTAGGGTCTGGGTTAGGGTAAGGTTTAGGGTTAGGGGTTAGGGTTAGGGTTAGGGTTAGGGTAAGGGTTAGGGTTAGGGTTAGGGCTACGGTTAGCATTAAGGTTAGGTTTAGGGTTACGGTAAGGGTTAGTGTTAGGGTTACGTTAGGTTTAAAGTTAGGGTTAGGTACAGGGTAAGGTTTAGGGTTAGGGTTAGGGTAAAATTTAGGGTTAGGGTTAGGGTTAGGGTAATGGTAAGGGTTAGGGTTAGGGTTAGGTTAGGTTTAAAGTTAGGGTTAGGGTAAGGGTAAGGGTAAGGATTAGGGTTAGGGTTAGGGATAGGGTAAGGGTTTGTGTTAGGGTTAGCATTAAGGTTAGGGTTAGGGTAAGGGTAAGGGTTAGGGTTAGGGTTAGGGTTAGGGTAAGGGTTAGGGTTAGGGTTAGGGTAAGGTTTAGCGGTAGGGTTAGGGTTAGGTGTAGGGTTAGGTTTAGGATAAGGGTAAGGGTTAGGTTTAGGTTTAGTTTTAGGTTTAGGGTTAGGGTAAGGGTTAGGGTTAGGGTGAGTGTTAGGTTTAGGGTTAGGTTAGGGTTAGGGTTAGGCTTAGGCTAAGGGTTTGGGTTAGGGTTAGGGTAATGGTTAGGCTTAGGGTTAGGTTTAGCAAAAGGTTAGGATTAGGGTTAGGGTAAGGGTAAGGGTTAGGCTTAGGGTTAGGCTTAGGGTAATTGTAAGGGTTAGGGTTAGTGTTAGGGTTAGGGTAAGGGTTAGGGTTAGGGTTAGGGTTAGGGTAAGGGTATGTGTGATTGTTAGGTTTAGGGTTAGGGTTAGGGTTAGGGTTAGGATTAGGGTTACGTTAGGTTTAAAGTTAGGGTTAGGGAAAGGGTAAGGTTTAGGGTTAGGGTTAGGGTAAAATTTAGGGTTAGGATTAGGGTTAGGGTAATGGTAAGGGTTAGGGTTAGGGTTAGGTTAGGTTTAAAGTTAGGGTTAGGGTAAGGGTAAGGATTAGGGTTAGGGTTAGGGATAGGGTAAGGGTTAGTGTTAGGGTTAGCATTAAGGTTAGCGTTAGGGTAAGGGTAAGGGTTAGGGTTAGGGTTAGGGTTAGGGTAAGGGTTAGGGTTAGGGTTAGGGTAAGGTTTATCGTTAGGGTTAGGGTTAGGTGTAGGGTTAGGTTTAGGATAAGGGTAAGGGTTAGGGTTAGGTTTAGTTTCAGGTTTAGGGTTAGGGTAAGGGTTAGGGTTAGGGTGAGTGTTAGGTTTAGGGTTAGGGTTAGGGTTAGGGTTAGGCTTAGGCTAAGGGTTTGGGTTAGGGTTAGGGTAATGGTTAGGCTTAGGGTTAGGTTTAGCAAAAGGTTAGGGTAAGGGTTAGGGTTAGGCTTAGTGTTAGGGTTAGGGTAAGGGTATGTGTGATTGTTAGGTTTAGGTTTAGGGTTAGGGTTAGGCTAAGGGTTAGGATTAGGCTTAGGGTTAGGGTAAGGGTTAGGGTTAGGGTTAGGATTAGGGTTAGGGTTTAGGGTTAGGGTCAGGGTTAGGGTCAGGGTATGGGTTAGGGTTATGGTTACGGTTAGGGGTAGTGTTAGCGTTAGGTTTAGGGTAAGGGTAAGGTTTAGGGTTAGGGTTACGGTTAGGATTAGCGGTTAGGTTTGGGCTACTGTTAGGGTTAGGGTAAGGGTTAGGGTTAAGGTTAGGGTAAGGGTAAGTGTTATTGTTAGGTTTAGGGTTAGGTTTAGGATTAGGTTAAGGGTTAGGGTTAGGGTTAGGTTTAGGGTTAGGTTTAGGATTACAGTAAGTATTAGGGTTTGGCTTAGGGATAGGGTAAGGCTGAGGTTTAGGGTTAGGTGTTAGGGTTAGGGTTAGGGTTAGGGTTAGAGTAAGGTTAAGGGTGAGGGTTAGGGATATGGATAGAGTTAGCATTAGGTTTAGGGTTAAGGTTAGGGTTAGGGAAAGATTTAGGGTTAGGGTTAGGGTTAGGGTTAAGGTTAGGGTTAGGGTTAGGGTTAGGGTTAGGGTTAGGGTTAGGGTAAGGATTACGGTTAGGGTTAGAGTTACGGTTAGGCTAAGGGTTAGGGATAGGGTTAGGGTTAGGGTTAGGCTAAGGGTTAGGGTTAGGGTTAGGGTTAGGGTTAGGTTTAGTGTTGGGGTTAGGGTTAGGGTTAGGTTTAGGGTTAGGGTTAGTGTTAGGGGTCAGGGTTAGGGTTAGGGTTAGGTTTAGGGTAAGTGTAAGGATTAGCGTTAGGGTTAGGGTTAGGTTTGTGGTGAGGTTGAGGGTAAGAGTAAGGGTTAGGGTTAGGGTTAGGGTTATGGTAAGGGTAAGGGTAATGGTTAGGGTTAGGGTTAGGATTAGGGTTAAGGTTAGGTTTAGGGTTAGGCTAAGATTTAGGGTTAGGGTAAGGTTTAGGGTTATGGTTAAGGTTAGGGTTAGAGGTAGGGTTAGGTTTAGGGTAAGGGCAAGGCTTAGGGTTAGGTTTAGGGTAAGGTTTAGGTTTAGGGGTTAGGGTTAGGGTTAGGGTAAAGGTTAGGGTTCGGGTTAGGGTTAGGTTTAGGGTAAAAGTTAGGGTTAGGGTTAGGGTTAGGGTAAGGGTAACTGTTAGGGTTAGGGTAAGGGTAAGCGTTATGGTTATGGTTAGGGTTAGGGTTAGGTGTGGGGTTAAGTTTAGGGTTAGGGTTAGGGTAACTGTAAGGGTTAGGCTTAGGGTTGGGGTTAGGTTTAAGTTTAGGGTTAGGGTAAGGGTAAGGGTTAGGGTTAGGGTTAGCGTTAGGGTTAAGGATAAGGGGTATGTTTAGGGTTAGTGTTAAGGTTAGGTTTAAGGTTAGGGTTAGGGTAAGGGTAAGTGTTAGGGTTAGGGTTAGGTTTAGGGTAAGGATTAGGTTTAGGTTTAGGGTAAATGTTAGGGTTAGGGTTATGGTTAGGTTTAGGGTTATGGTAAAGGTAAGGGTTAGGGTTAGGTTTAGGTTGAGGGTTAGGGTTAGGGTAAGGGTTAGAGTTAGGGTTAGTGTTAGGTTTAGGGTTAAGGTTAGGGTTAGGTGTAGGGTAAGGGTAAGGGTTAGGGTTAGGGTTAGGGTTTAGGGTTAGTGTTAGGGTTACTATTAGGGTTAGGGTAAAGGTAAGTTTTAGGGTTAGGGTTAGGGTTAGGGTCAGGTTT
>JANJXV010000156.1:2067500-2097500 GCA_024803745.1 Megascapheus bottae
TAGGGTTAGGGTTAGGGTAAGGGTAAAGGTTAGGTTTAGGTTTAGGTTCAGGGATAGGGTTAGGGCAAGGGTTAGGGTTAGGGTTAGTGTTAGGTTTAGGGTTAAGTTTAGGGTAAGGGTTAGGGTAAGGGTAAGGGTTAGGGTTAGTGTTAGGGGTCAGGGTTAGGGTTAGGGTTAGGTTTAGGGTAAGGGTAAGGATTAGCGTTAGGGTTAGGTTTAGGTTTGTGGTGAGGTTGAGGGTAAGAGTAAGGGTTAGGGTTAGGGTTATGGTAAGGGTAAGGGTAAGGGTTAGAGTTAGGGCTAGGATTAGGGTTAAGTTTAGGGTTAGGGTTAGGGTAAGGTTTAGGGTTAGAGTTAGGGTTAGGGTTAGAGGTAGGGTTAGGGTTAGGGTAAGTGCAAGGCTTAGGGTTAGGGTTAGGGTAAGGTTTAGGGTTAGGGGTTAGCGTTAGGGTTAGGGTAAGGGTTAGGGTGAGGGTTAGGGTTAGGTTTAGTTTAAAAGTTAGCGTTAGGGTTAGGGTTAGGGTAAGGGTAAGTGTTAGGGTTAGGGTTAGGGTTAGGGTAAGGGTAAGCGTTATGGTTAGGGTTAGATTTGGTTTTGGTTTGGGGTTAAGTTTAGGGTTAGGGTTAGGATAAATGTAAGGGTTAGGCTTAGGGTTAGGGTTAGGTTTAAGTTTAGGGTTAGGGTAAGGGTAAGGGTTAGGGTTAGGGTTAGGGTTAGGGTTAAGGGTAAGGGGTATGGTTAGGGTTAGTGTTAAGGTTAGGTTTAAGATTAGGGTTAGGGTAAGGGTAAGTGTTAGGGTTAGGGTTAGGGCTAGGGTAAGGATTACGGTTAGGGTTAAGGTTAGGGTTAGGCTAAGTGTTAAGGTTAGGGTTAGGGTTAGGGTTAGGCTAAGGGTTAGGGTTAGGGTTAGGGTTAGGGTTAGAATTAAGGTTAGGCTTAGGGTTAGGGTAAGGGTAAGGGTTATGGTTAGGGTTAGTGTTAAGTTTAGTGTTAGGGTAAGCGTAAGGGTTACGGTTAAGGTTAGGGTTAGGGTTAGGGTTAGGGTTAGGGTTAAGGTCAGATTTAGGGTTAGGTTTAGGTTTGGGGTTAAGGTTAGTGTAAGAGTAAGGGTTAGAGTTAGGGTTAGGGTTAGGGTAAGGGTTAGGGTTATGGTTAGGTTTGGGGTTAGGGTTAGGGTAAGGGTAAGTGTTAGGGATAGGGTTAGGGTTAGTTTTAGGGTTAGGGTTAGGGTTAGGATTAGGGTAAGGTTAAGGGTTGGGGTTAAGTTTAGGGTTAGGGTTAGGTTACAGTTAGGGTAAGGATTAGGGGTAGGGTAAGGGTTAGGGTTAGGGTCCGGGTTAGGGTTAGGTTAGGATTAGGGTTAGGGTAAGCTTCAGGGTTAGAGTTAGGTTTAGGATTGGGGTTATGGTTAGGGTTAAGGTTAGGTTAAGGGTAAGGATTAGGGTTAGGGTTAGGGTTAGGTTAAGGGTTAGGGTTAGGGTTAGGATTAGGTTTAGAGGAAGGATTAGGGTTAGGGTAAGGGTAAGTGTTAGGGTTAGGTTAAGGGTTAGGGTTAGGATTAGGGTTAGGGTTAGTGTTAGGATTAGGGTTAGCATTAAAGTTAGGGTTAGGGTTAGGGTTAGGGAAAGGGTAAGGGTTAGGTTTAGGGTTAGGGTATAAGTTAGGGTTAGCGTTAGGGTTAGGGTTAGGGTTAAGGTTTAGGTTTGGGGTTAAGTTTAGGGTTAGGGTTAGGGTAACTGTAAGGGTTAGGCTTAGGGTTAGGGTTAGGTTTAAGTTTAGGGTTAGGGTAAGGGTAAGGGTTAGGGTTAGGGTTAGGTTTAGGGTTACGGTTAGGTTTAGGGTTAGTGTTAGGGTAAGGGTAAGGGTTAGGGTTAGGGTGAGGGTGAGGGTTAGGGTTAAGGTTGAGGTTAGGGTTAGGGTTAGGTTAAGGTTTAGGGTTAGGATTAAGGTTAGGGTTAGGGTAAGGTTTAGGGTTAGGGTTAGGTTTAGGGTTGTGCTTAGTGTTAGAGTAAGGGTAAGGGTTAGGTTTAGGGTTACGGTTAACATTAGGGTTAAGGTTGAGGTTAGGGTTAGGGTTAGGGAAGGGTTAGGGCAAGTGTTAGGGTTAGGGTTAGGGTTAGGGTTAGGGTAAGGGTAAGTGTTAGGGTTAGGGTTAGGGTTAGGGTTAGTGTAAGTGTTAGGGTTAGGGTTAGGGTTAGAGTTGGGGTTAGGGTTAGGGAAAGGGTAAGGGTTAGGGTTAGGGTTAGTTTTAGGTAAATGTTAGGGTTAGGGTTAGGGTTAGGGTCAGGGTTAGGGTTAGGGTTAGAGTTAGGGTAAGGGTAAGGGTATGGTTTAGGGTTGGGTTAGGTTTAAAGTTAGGGTTAGGGAAAGGGTAAGGGTTAGGGTTAGGGTAAGGATTAGGGTTAGGGTTGGGGTTAGGGTAAGGGTTAGGGATAGGGTTAGGGTTAGCATTAAGGTTAGGTTAGGGTTAGGGTAAGGGTAAGGGTAAGGGTTAGGGTTAGCGTTAGTGTTAGGGTAAGAGTAAGGTTAGGGTTAGGGTTAGGGTTAGGGTTAGGGTTAGGGTTAGGGTTAGGGTAAAGTTTAGAGTTAGGGTTAGGGTTAGGGTAATGGTAAGGGTTAGGGATAGGGTTAGGGTTAGGGATAGGGTGAGGGTTTGGGTTAGCTTTAGGGTTAGGGTTAGGGTTATGGTTAAGGTTAGGTTTAGAGTTAGGGTAAGGGTAAGGGTAAGTGTTAGGTTTAGGTTTAGGGTTAGGATAAGTGTTAGAGTTAGGGATAGGGTTAGGGTTAGGGTTAGGTTTAGGGTTAAGTTTGAGGTTAGGATTAGGGTTACGGTGAGGCTAAGGGTTAGGGTTAGGGTTAGGGTAAGGGTAAGGGTTGAGGTTAGGATTAGGGTTAGGGTTAGGCTAAGGGTTGGGTTTAGGGTTCGGGTAAGGGTTTGGGTTAGGGTTAGGGTTAGGGTAAGGGTTAGGGTTAAGGTTGAGGTTAGGGTTAGGGTTAGGATTAGGGTAAGGGTTAGGGTTAGGGTTAGGGTAAGGGTTAGGGTTAGAGTTAGGGTTAGGGTAAGGGTTAGGGTTAGGGTTATGGTTATGGTTGAGGTTAGGGTTAGAGTTAAGGAAGGGTTAGGGTTAGGATTAGGGTAAGGGTTAGGGTTATGGTTAGTGTAAAGTTTAGGGTTAGGGTTAGGGTTATGGTAAGAGTAAGGGATAGGTTTATGGTTATGTTTATGGTTGAGGTTAGGGTTAGAGTTAAGGAAGGGTTAGGGTTAGGGTTAGGGTAAGGGTTAGGGGTAGGGTTAGGGTTAGGGTTAGAGTTAGGGTTAGGTTTAGAGGAAGGGTAAGGGTTAGGGTTAGGGTTAGGGTTAGGATAAGGGTTAGGTTTAGGGGTTAGGGTTAATGTTAGGGTTAGGTTAAAGGTTAGGGTTATGGTTAGGGTTAGGGTTGGGATTAGGTTTAGGGTTGGGGTTAAGGTTAGGGTTAGGTTTAGGGTAAGGGTAAGTGTTAGGGTTAGGGTGACGGTTAGGTTTAGGTTTAGGGTTAGGGCTGCGGTTAGGGTTAGGGTTAGGGTAAGGTTAAGTGTTAGGGTTAGGGTTAGGGTTAGAAGTTAGTGTTAGGGTTAGGGTTAGGGTTAGGGTGAGGGTTAGGTTTAGGGTTAGGGGTAGGCTTAGGGTAAGTGTTAGGTTAGGTTAGGGTTATGGTAAGGGTTAGAGTTAGGTTTAGGGTTAGGGTTAGGGGTTAGGCTTAGGGTTAGGGTTAGGGTAATGATTAGGGTTAGGGTTAGGGTAAGGGTTAGGCTTATGGCAAGGGTAAGTATTAGGGTTAGGGTGAGTGTTAGGGTTAAGTTTAGGGTTAGGGATAGGTTTAGGTAAGGGTACGAGTTGGGGTTAGGGTTAGGGTAATGGTTAGGGTTACTTTTAGGGTTAGGTTTAGATTAGGGATAGGGTAAGGGTAAGATTTAGGGTGAGAGTTAGGGTTAGGTTTAGGATTGGGGTTAAGGTTAGGTTTAGGGTTAGGGTACGTTTAAGTATTAGGTTTAGGGTTATGGTTAGGGTTATGCTAAGGGTGAGGGTTAGGGTTAGGATTAGGGTTAGGTTTAGGGTTACGGTTAGGTTTAGGGTTAGGGTTAGGGTAAGGTTATGGGTTAGGGTTAGGGATAGGGTTAGGGTTACTGTAAATGTTAGGGTTAGGTTTAGGGTTACGGTTACGGTAAGGGTAAGGGTAAGGGTTAGAGTTAAAGTTAGGGTTAGGGTTAGGGTTAGGGTTAGCGTTAGGGTAAGGGTAAGGGTTAGGGTTAGGTTTAGGGTTAGGGTAAGGGTAAGGGTTAGGGTTAGGGTTAGGGTTAGGGTTAAGGTTAGGGTAAGTATAAATGTCAGAATTAAGGTTAGGGTTAAGGTTAGGGTTAGCGTTAGGGTTAAGGTTAGGGTGAGGGTAAGGTTAAGGGTTAGGGTTAAGGTTAATGTTAGGGTTGGGGTTAAGATTAGGGTTAGGTTTATGGTTAGGGTAAGGATTAGGGTTAGGTTTAGGGTTGGGGTTAAGGTTAGGATTAGGGTTAGGGTAAGGGTAAGGGTTAGGTTAGGGTTAGGGTTAGGGCTAGGGTTAAGGTTAGGGTTAGGGTTAGGTTTAGGGTTAGGATTAGAGTTAGGGTTAGGGTAAGGGTTAGGGTTAGGTTTAGGGTTAGGCTTAGTGTTACGGTAAGGGTAAGTGTTAGGGTTAGGGTTAGGATTAGGGTTAAGGTTGAGTTTAGGGTTAGGGTTAGGTTTAGGTTTAGGGTTAGGATTAGGGTTAGGGTTAGGGTAAAGGTTAGGGTTAGGGTTAGGTTTAGGGTTAGGCTTAGTGTTAGAGTAAGGGTAAGGGTTAGGGGTAGGCTTATGGTTAAGATTAGGGTTAAGATTGAGGTTAGGTTTAGGGTTAGGGCAAGGGTAAGGGTTAGGGTTGGGTAGGGTTAGGGCAAGTGTTAGGGTTAGGGTTAGGGTTAGGGTAAGGGTAAGTGTTAGGGTTATGGTTAGGGTAAGTGTTAGGGTTAGGGTTAGGGTAACGTTTTGGTAAGGGTTAGGGTTAGGATTAGCTTTAGGGTAGGGGTTAGGGTTAGGGTTAGGTTTAGGGTTGGGGTTAAGGTTAGGTTTAGGGTTAGGGTAGGTTTAATTATTAGGGTTAGGTTTAGGGTTAGGTTTATGCTTAGGGTTAGGATTAGGGTTAGGATTAGGTTAGGTTTAGGGTTACGGTTAGGTTTAGGGTTAGGGTTAGGGTAAGGTTATGTGTTAGGGTTAGGGTTAGGGTTAGGGTTAGGGTAAGTGTTAGGGTTAGGTTTAGGGTTACGGTTAGGGTAAGAGTAAGGGCAAGGGTTAGGGTTAAAGTTAGGGTTAGGGTTAGAATAAGGATAAATGTCAGAGTTAAGGTTAGGGTTACGGTTAGGGTTAGGGTTAAGGTTAGGGTCAGGGTAAGGGTTAGGGTTAAGTTTAGGGTTAGGGTTAGGGTAAGGGTTAGGGTTAGGGTTACGGTTAGGGTACGGGTTAGGGTTAGGGTAAGTGTGGGTTAGGGTTAGGGTTAGGGTAAGGGTTAGGTTTAGGGTTAGGGTAAGGGTTAGGGTTAGGGTCAGGGTAAGGATAAATGTCAGAGTTAAGTTTAGGGTTACGGTTAGCGTTAGGGTTAGGGTTAAGTTTAGGGAGAGGGTAAGGGTAAGGGTTAGGGTTAGGGTTAGGGTTAGGGTTACGGTTAGGGTAAGGGTTAGGGTTACGCTTAAGTTTAGGGTTGTGGTTAAGGTTAGGATTAGGGTTAGGGTAAGGGTAAGGGTTAGGTTAGAGTTAGGGTTAGGGCTAGGTTTATGATTATGGTTAGGGTAAGATTTATGGTTAGGATTAGAGTTAGGGTTAGGGTAAGGGTTAGGGTTAGGGTTAGGGATAGGCTTAGTGTTAGTGTTAGGGTTAGGGTTAGGGTTAGGGTTAGGGTAAGTGTTAGGGTTAGGGTAAGGGTTAGGGTTAGGGTTAAGTTTTAGGTTAGGGTTAGGGTTAGGTTTAGGTTAGGGTTAGGATCAGGGTTAGGGTTATGGTTAGGGTAAGTGTTAGGGTTTTGGTTAGGTTTAGGGTTGGGCTTAGTGTTAGAGTAAGGGTTAGGGTTAGGGTTAGGGTAAGGGTTAGGGTTAGGGTTAATGTTAGGGTTAGACATAGGGTTAGGTTAGGGTTAAGGTTAGGGCTAGGGTTAAGGTTAGGGTTAGGGTTAGGTTTAGGGTTAGGATTAGAGTTAGGGTTAGGTTAAGGGTTAGGGTTAGGGTTAGGGTTAAGGTTAGGCTTAGTGTTAGCGTAAGGGTAAGGGTTAGGGTTAGGTTTAGGGTTAGGGTTAGGGTAAGGTTATGGGTTAGGGTAAGGGTTAGGGTTAGGGTTAATGTTTGGGTTAAACTTAGGGTAAGGGTTAGGGTTAAGGTAAGGGTAAGGGTTAGGGTTAGGGTAGGGTTAGGGTTAAGGTTGAGTTTAGGGTTAGGTTAAGGTTTAGGTTTAGGATTAAGGTTAGGGTTAGGGTAAGGTTTAGGGTTAGGGTTAGGTTTAGGGTTGGGCTTAGTGTTAGAGTAAGGGTTAGGGTTAGGGTTAGGGTAAGGGTTAGGGTTAGGGTTAATGTTAGGGTTAGACTTAGGGTAAGGGTTAGGGTTATGTTTAGGGTTGGGGTTAAGGTTGAGGTTAGGGTTAGGTTTAGAGTAAGGGTTAGGGTAAGCTTTAGGGTTAGGGTTAGAGTTTGGGTTAGAGTTAGGGTTAGGGTTAGGGTAAGGGTAAGCGTTAGGGTTAGGGTTACTGTTAAGGTTAGGGTTAGGGTAAGGGTAAGGGTAAGGGTAAGGTTTAGGGTTATGGTTAGGGTTGGGGTTAGGATTAGAGTTAGGGTTAGAATTAGGGTCAGGGTTAGGGTAAGGGTTACGGTTAGGTTTAGGGTAAGGGTTAGGGTTAGGGTTAGGGGTCAGGATTAGTTTTAGGGTAAGTGTTAGGGATAGGCATTAGGGTTAGGTTTAGGGTTAGGGTAAGGGTTAGGGTTAGGTTAGGTTTAGGGTTACGGTTAAGATTAGGGTTAAGGTTGAGGTTAGGGTTAGGGTTAGGGTAAGGGTAAGTGTTAGGGTAAGGGTAAGTGTTACGATTAGGGTTAGGGTTTGGGTTAGGTTTAGGGTTACGGTAAGGGTAAGGGTTAAGGTTAGGATTAGGTTTAGTGTAAGTGTTAGGGTTAGGTTAGGGTTAGGGTTAGGGCTATGGTTAAGGTTAGGGTTAGGGTTAGGTTTAGGGTTAGGATTAGGATTAGAGTTAGGGTTATGGTAAGGATTAAGGTTAGGGTTACGGTTAGGCTTAGTGTTAGGGTAAGGGTAAGGGTTAGGGTTAGGGTTAGGGTTAGGGTTAAGGTTGAGGTTAGGGTTAGGGTTAGGTTAAGGTTTAGGGTTAGGATTAAGGTTAGGGTTAGGGTAAGTTTTAGGGTTAGGGTTAGGTTTAGGGTTGTGTTTAGTGTTAGAGTAAGGTTAAGGGTTAGGGTTAGGGTAAGGGTAAGGGTAAGGGTTAGGGTTAGCGTTAGTGTTAGGGTAAGAGTAAGGTTCGGGTTAGGGTTAGGGTTAGGGTTAGTATTATGGTTAGGGTTAGGGTTAGGGTAAGGGTTAGGGTTAGGGTTAGGGTTACGGTAAAGTTTAGAGTTAGGGTTAGTGTTAGGGTAATGGTAAGGGTTAGGGTTAGGGTTAGGGTTAGGCATATGGTGAGGGTTCCGGTTAGGTTTAGGGTTAGGGTTAGGGTTAGGGTTAGGGTTAGGGTTAAGTTTGAGGTTAGGATTAGGGTTACGGTGAGGCTAAGGGTTAGGGTTAGGGTTAGGGTAAGGGTA
This sequence comes from Megascapheus bottae, assembly GCA_024803745.1. Classification (NCBI taxonomy): domain Eukaryota; kingdom Metazoa; phylum Chordata; class Mammalia; order Rodentia; family Geomyidae; genus Megascapheus; species Megascapheus bottae. Next base: position 2,075,331 of record JANJXV010000156.1, read on the forward strand.
AGGGTTGAGGTTAGGATTAGGGTTAGGGTTAGGCTAAGGGTTGGGTTTAGGGTTCGGGTAAGGGTTAGGGATAGGGTTAGGGTTAGGGTAAGGGTTAGGGTTAAGGTTGAGGTTAGGGTTAGGGTTAGGATTAGGGTAAGGGTTAGGGTTAGGGTAAGGGTTAGGGTTAGGGTTAGGGTTAGGGTAAGGGTTAGGGTTAGGGTTATGGTTATGGTTGAGGTTAAGGTTAGAGTTAAGGAAGGGTTAGGGTTAGGATTAGGGTAAGGGTTAGGGTTAGGGTTAGTGTAAAGTTTAGGGTTAGGGTTAGGGTTATGGTAAGGGTAAGGGATAGGTTTATGGTTATGTTTATGGTTGAGGTTAGGGTTAGAGTTAAGGAAGGGTTAGGGTTAGGGTTAGGGTAAGGGTTAGGGGTAGGGTTAGGGTTAGGGTTAGAGTTAGGGTTAGGTTTAGAGGAAGGGTAAGGGTTAGGGTTAGGGTTAGGGTTAGGGTTAGGGTAAGGGTTAGGTTTAGGGGTTAGGGTTAATGTTAGGGTTAGGTTAAAGGTTAGGGTTAGGGTTAGGGTTAGGATTAGGTTTAGGGTTGGGGTTAAGGTTAGGGTTAGGTTTAGGGTAAGGGTAAGTGTTAGGGTTAGGGTGACGGTTAGGTTTAGGTTTAGGGTTAGGGCTGCGGTTAGGGTTAGGGTTAGGGTAAGGGGAAGTGTTAGGGTTAGGGTTAGGGTTAGAGGTTAGGGTTAGGGTTAGGGTTAGGGTTAGGGTGAGGGTTAGGTTTAGGTTTAGGGTTAGGGTAAGGGTTAGGTTTAGGGTTAGGGGTAGGGTTAGGGTAAGTGTTAGGTTAGGTTAGGGTTATGGTAAGGGTTAGAGTTAGGTTTAGGGTTAGGGTTAGGGGTTAGGCTTAGGGTTAGGGTTAGGGTAATGATTAGGGTTAGGGTTAGGGTAAGGGTTAGGCTTAGGGCAAGGGTAAGTGTTAGGGTTAGGGTGAGTGTTAGGGTTAAGTTTAGGGTTAGGGATAGGTTTAGGTAAGGGTACGAGTTGGGGTTAGGGTTAGGGTAATGGTTAGGGTTACTGTTAGGGTTAGGTTTAGATTAGGGATAGGGTAAGGGTAAGATTTAGGGTGAGAGTTAGGGTTAGGTTTAGGATTGGGGTTAAGGTTAGGTTTAGGGTTAAGGTAGGTTTAAGTATTAGGTTTAGGGTTATGGTTAGGGTTATGCTAAGGGTGAGGGTTAGGGTTAGGATTAGGGTTAGGTTTAGGGTTACGGTTAGGTTTAGGGTTAGGGTTAGGGTAAGGTTATGGGTTAGGGTTAGGGTTAGGGTTAGGGTTACTGTAAGTGTTAGGGTTAGGTTTAGGGTTACGGTTACGGTAAGGGTAAGGGTAAGGGTTAGAGTTAAAGTTAGGGTTAGGGTTAGGGTTAGCGTTAGGGTAAGGGTAAGGGTTAGGGTTAGGTTTAGGATTAAGGTTAGTGTTAGGGTTAGGTTTGGGGTTTTGTAAGGTAATGGTTAGGGTTAGGTTAGGGTTGGGGTTAAGGTTAGGGTTAGGGTTAGGGTTAGGATTAGGGTTAGGTTTAGTTGTAGGATTAGGGTTAAGGTAAATGTAATGGTTAGGGTTAGGGTTAGGGTTAGTTTTAAGTTTAGGGTTAGGGTTAGAATTAGGCTAAGGGTTAGGGTTAGTGTTAGGGTTAGGGTTAGCATTAAGGGTAGGCTTAGGGTTAGGGTAAGGGTAAGGGTTATGTTTAGGGGTAGTGTTAGGTTTAGGGTGAGGTTAAGGGAAAGGGTTAGGGTTAAGGTTGGGGTTTGGGTTAAAGTTAGGGTTAGGGTTAGGGTTAGGATTAGGCTTAGGGTTAGGGTAAGGGATAGGGTTAGGGTTAGGATTAGGGTTACGGTTTAGGCTTAGGGTTAGAATTAGGGTATGGGTTAGGGTTAGGGTTAGGGTTAGGGTAAGGGTAAGTGTTAGGGGTAGGGTTAGGTTTACGGTTAGGGTTAGGGTATGGGTTAGTGTTAGGGTTAGGGTTAGGTTTAGGATTTGGGTAAGTGTTTGGATTAGGGTTAGGGTTAGGGATAGTGTAAGTGTAAGGGTTAGGGTTAGGGGTTAGGGTTAGGGTTAGGTTTAGGGTTAGGGTTAGAGTAAGGGTAAGGGAGAGTGTTAGGATTAGGGTTAGGGTTAGGGTTAGGTTTAGGGTAAGGGTTAGGGTTAGGGTAAGGATTAAGTTTCCGGTTAGGGTTAGGGTTAGCATTAAGGTTAGGGTTAGGGTTAGTGTAAGGGTAAGAGTTAGGGTTAGGGTTAGGGTTTAGGGTTAGTGTTAGAGTTAGTATTAGGGTTAGGATAAGGTATAGGGTTATCATTAAGGTTAGGTTAGGGTTAGGGTAAGTGTATTGGTTAGGTTTAGGTTAGGGTTAGAGTTAGGGTTAGGGTTAGGGTAAGGGTTAGGGTTATGGTTAGTTTTAGGTAAATGTTAGGGTTAGGGTTAGGGTTAGGGTTAGGGTTAGAGTTAGGGTAAGGGTAAGGGTATGGTTTAGGGTTGGGTTAGGTTTAAAGTTAGGGTTAGGGAAAGGGTAAGGGTTAGGGTTAGGGTAAGGATTAGGGTTAGGGTTGGGGTTAGGGTAAGGGTTAGGGTTAGGGTTAGGGTTAGCATTAAGGTTAGGTTAGGGTTATGGTAAGGGTAAGGGTAAGGGTTATGGTTAGCGTTAGTGTTAGGGTAAGAGTAAGGTTAGGGTTAGGGTTAGGGTTAGGGTTAGTATTATGGTTAGGGTTAGGGTTAGGGTAAGGGTTAGGGTTAGGGTTAGGGTTAGGGTAAGGATTAGGTTTAGGGTTAGGGTTAGGGTATGGTTAGGGTTAGGGTTAGGGCTACGGTTAGCATTAAGGTTAGGATTATGGTTACGGTAAGGGTTAGGGTTAGGGTTAGGTTAGGTTTAAAGTTAGGGTTTGGGAAAGGGTAAGGTTTAGGGTTAAGTTTAGAGTTAGGGTTAGGGTTAGGGTAATGGTAAGGGTTAGGGTTAGGTTAGGTTTAAAGTTGGGGTTAGGGAAAGGGTAAAGTTAGGGTTAGGGTTAGGGATAGGGTAAGGGTTAGGGTTAGGGTTAGGGTTAGCATTAAGATTAGGGTTAGGGTTAGGGTAAGGGTAAAGTTAGGGTTAGGGTTAGGGTTAGGGTAAGGGTATGGTTTATGGTTAGGGTTAGGGTAAGGTTTATGGTTAGGGTTAGGGTTAGGGTTAGGGTTAGGTTTACGGTAAGGGTAAGGGTTAGGGTTAGGTTTAGTTTCAGGGATAGGGTTAGGGTAAGGGTTAAGGTTAGGGTGAGTGTTAGGTTTAGGGTTAAGGTTAGGGTTAGGGTTAGGGTTAGGGTTAGGGTGAAGGTTAGGGTTAGTGTTAGGGTTAGGGTTAGGGTAAGGGTAAGGGCTAGAGGTAGGGTTACGGTTAGGCTTAGGCTTAGGATAAGGGTTTGGGTTAGGGTTAGTGTTAGGTTTGAGTTTAGGTTTATGGTTAGGTTAAGGCTAAGGGTTAGGTTTAGGGTTAGGGTTAAGGTTAGGGTTAGGTTTAGGTTTAGGGTTAGGGTAAGGGTTAGGGTTATGGTTAGGGTTAGGTAAAGGTTAGGGTTAGGGTTAGGGCTAGGGTAAGGGTTAGGGTTAGGTTTAGAGTTAGGGTAAGGGTAAGGGTATGGTTTAGGGTTGGGTTAGATTTAAAGTTATGGTTAGGGAAAGGGTAAGGGTTAGGGTTAGGGCAACGATTAGGGTTAGGGTTGAGGTTAGGGTAAGGGTTAGGGTTAGGGTTAGGGTTAGCATTAAGGTTAGGTTAGGGTTAGGGTAAGGGTAAGGGTAAGAGTTAGGGTTAGCGTTAGTGTTAGGGTAAGGGTAAGGTTAGGGTTAGGTTTAGGGTTCGGGTAAGGATTAGGGTTAGGGTTAGGGTTAGGGTAAGGGTTAGGTTTAGGGTTAGGGCTACGGTTAGCATTAAGGTTAGGATTAGGGTTACGGTAAGAGTTAGGGTTAGGGTTAGGTTAGGTTTAAAGTTAGGGTTCGGGAAAGGGTAAGGGTTAGGGCTAGGGTTAGGGTAAAGTTTAGAGTTAGGGTTAGGGTTAGGGTAATGGTAAGGGTTAGGGTTAGGTTAGGTTTAAAGTTGGGGTTAGGGAAAGGGTAAGGTTAGGGTTAGGGTTAGGGATAGGGTAAGGGTTAGGGTTAGGGTTAGGGTTAGGGTTAGGGTAAGGGTAAGGGCTAGATTTAGGGTTAGGGTTAGGGTTAGGCTTAGGCTAAGGGTTTGGGTTAGGGTTAGGTTTAGGTTTGAGTTTAGTTTTAGTGTCAGGTTAAGGCTAAGGGTTAGGTTTAGGGTTAGGGTTAAGGTTACGGTTAGGGTTAGGGTTAGGGTAAGGGTAAGGGTAAGGGTAAGGGGGAGGTTTAGGGTTAGGGTTATGCTTAGGGTTAGGGTTAGGGAAAGGGTAAGGGTTAGGGTTAGGTTTAGGGTAACGATTAGGGTTAGGGTTAGGGTTAGGGAAATGGTTAGGCTTAGGGTTAGGTTTAGCAAAAGTTTAGGGTTAGGGTTAGTGTAATTGTAAGGTTTAGGCTTAGGGTTAGGCTTAGGGTAAGTGTAAGGGTTAGGGTTAAGTTTAGGGTTAGGATTAGGGTAAGGGTTAGGGTTAGGGTTAGGGTTAGGGTTAGGTTTAGGTTTAGGGTTAGGGTAAGGGTAAGGGTTAGGTTTAGGTTTAGGTTCAGGGATAGGGTTAGGGTAAGGGTTAGGGTTAGGGTTAGGGTTAGTGTTAGGTTTAGGGTTAAGGTTATGGTTAGGGTTAGAGTAAGGGTAAGGGTTAGGGTTAGTGTTAGGGGTCAGGGTTAGGGTTAGGGTTAGGTTTAGGGTAAGCGTAAGGATTAGCATTAGGGTTAGTGTTAGGTTTGTGGTGAGGGTGAGGGTCAGAGTAAGGGTTAGGGTTAGGGTTAGGGTTATGGTAAGGGTAAGGGTAAGGGTAAGGGTTAGGGTTAGGGTTAGGATTAGGGTTAAGGTTAGGGTTAGGGTTAGGCTAAGATTTAGGGTTAGGGTTAGGGTTAGGGTTAGGGTTAGCATTAGGGGTTAGGGTTAGAGGTAGGGTTAGGGTTAGGGTAAGGGCAAGTCTTAGGGTTAGGGTTAGGGTTAGGTTTAGGGTTAGGTGTTAGGGTTAGGATTAGGGTAAGGGTTAGGGTTAGGGTTAGGTTTAGGGTAAAAGTTAGGGTTAGGGTTAGGGTTAGGGTAAGGGTAAGTGTTATGGTTAGGGTTAGGGTTAGGGTAAGGGTAAGCGTTATGGTTAGGGTTAGGGTTAGGTTTAGGTTTGGGGTTAAGATTAGGGTTAGAGTTAGGGTAACTGTAAGGGTTAGGCTTAGGGTTAGGGTTAGGATTAAGTTTAGGCTTATGGTAAGGGTAAGGGTTAGGGTTAGGGTTAGGGTTAAGGGTAAGGGGTATGGTTAGGGTTAGTGTTAAGGTTAGGTTTAAGATTAGGGTTAGGGTAAGGGTAAGTGTTAGGGTTAGGGTTAGGTTTAGGGTAAGGATTAGGTTTAGGTTTAGGGTTAGGGTAAATGTTAGGGTTAGGGTTATGGTTAGGTTTAGGTTTATGGTAAAGGTAAGGGTTAGGGTTAGGTTTAGGTTAAGGGTTAGGGTTAGGGTAAGGGTTAGGGTTAGGGTTAGTGTTAGGTTTAGTGTTAAGGTTAGGGTTAGGTTTAGGGTAAGGGTAAGGGTTAGGGTTAGGGTTAGGGTTTAGGGTTAGTGTTAGGGTTACTATTAGGGTTAGGGTAAAGGTAAGTTTTAGGGTTAGGGCTAGGTTTAGGGTCATGTTTAGGGTTAGGTTTAGGTTTGGGGTTAGGGTTAGAGTAAGAGTAAAGGTTAGTGTTAGGGTTAGGGTTGGGGTTATGGTTAGGGTTAGGGTTAGGTTAAGGGTAAGGGTTAGGGTTAGGGTTAGGATTAGGGTTAGGGTAAGGATTAGTGGTAGGGTTAGGTTAGCTTTAGAGGAAGGATTAGTGTTAGGGTTAGGGTTAGTGTTAGGTTAGAGTAAGGGTTAGGATTAGGTTTAGGTTTAGGGTTAGGGTTAGGGTAAGGGGTTAGGGTTAGGGTTAGTGTTAGGGTTAGCATTAGGGTTAGGGTAAGGGTAAGGGTTAGGGTTAGGGATAGAGTTAGGGGTTAGGGTTAGGTTTAGGTTTAGGTTTAGGGTTAGGGTTTGGGTAAGGGTAAGAGTTAATGTTTGGGTTAGCTTTAGGGTTAGGTTTAGGGTAAGTGTTAGGGTTAGGGGTTAGGTTTAGTGTTAGGGTTATGGTTAGGGAAAGAGTAAGGGTTAGGGTTAGGGTTAGGGTTGGGGTTAGGGTTAGGGTTAGTGTTTAGGATTAGGGTTAGTGTTAGGGTAAGGGTTAGGTTTAGTGTTAGGGTTAGGGTAAGGGTTAGGGTTAGGGTTAGGTTTAGGGTACAGGTAAGTGTTAGGGTTAGGGTTAGGTTTAGGGTTAGGGTTAAGATTAGTGTTAGGGTTAGGTTTATGGTTAGGGTAAGGATAAGGGTTAGGGTAGGTTAGGGTTGGGGTTAAAGTTAAGGTTAGGGTTAGGGTTAGGATTAGGATTAGGTTTAGGTGTAGGGTTAGGGTTAAGGTAAGTGTAATGGTTAAGGTTAGGGTTAGGGTTAGGGTTAAGGTTAGGGTTAGGGTTAGGGAAATGGTAAGGGTTATGGTTAGGGTTAGTGTTAGGTTTAGGGTTAGGGTTAGGGTAAGGGTAAGGGTTAGGGTTAAGGTTAGGGTTAGGGTTAATGTTAGGGTTAGGGTTAGGGTTAGGGCTGGGATTAGGCTTAGGTTTAGGGTAAGGGTTAGTGTTAGGGTTAGGGTAAGGGTAAGGGTTAGGGGTAGGGGTAGGGTAAGTGTTACGGTTATGGTTAGGGTTAGGGTTAGGGTTAGGGTTAGGGTTAGGGTAAGGGTTAGGGTTAGGGTTAGAGTTAGGGTTAGGTTTAGGGTTAGAGTTAGGGTAAGGGTTAGGGTTAGGGTTAGAGTAAGTGTTAGGGTTAGGGTTAGGGATAGGGTAAGGGTAGGGGTTATTTTAGTGGTAGGGTTAGGGTTATGGTTAGGTTTAGGGTTAGGTTAGGCTAGGATTAGGCTTAGGTTTAGGGTAAGGGTTAGGGTTAGGGTTAGGGTAAGGGTAAGAGTAAGGGTGAGTGATAGGGTTGGGTTTAGGGTTAGGTTAGGGTTTGGGAAAGGGTTAGGGTTAGGGTTAGGGTCTGGGTTAGGGTAAGGTTTAGGGTTAGGGGTTAGGGTTAGGGTTAGGGTTAGGGTAAGGTTTAGGGTTAGGGTTAGGGCTACGGTTAGCATTAAGGTTAGGTTTAGGGTTACGGTAAGGGTTAGTGTTAGGGTTACGTTAGGTTTAAAGTTAGGGTTAGGGAAAGGGTAAGGTTTAGGGTTAGGGTTAGGGTAAAATTTAGGGTTAGGGTTAGGGTTAGGGTAATGGTAAGGGTTAGGGTTAGGGTTAGGTTAGGTTTAAAGTTAGGGTTAGGGTAAGGGTAAGGGTAAGGATTAGGGTTAGGGTTAGGGATAGGGTAAGGGTTTGTGTTAGGGTTAGCATTAAGGTTAGGGTTAGGGTAAGGGTATGGGTTAGGGTTAGGGTTAGGGTTAGGGTAAGGGTTAGGGTTAGGGTTAGGGTAAGGTTTATCGGTAGGGTTAGGGTTAGGTGTAGGGTTAGGTTTAGGATAAGGGTAAGGGTTAGGGTTAGGTTTAGTTTCAGGTTTAGGGTTAGGGTAAGGGTTAGGGTTAGGGTGAGTGTTAGGTTTAGGGTTAGGTTAGGGTTAGGGTTAGGCTTAGGCTAAGGGTTTGGGTTAGGGTTAGGGTAATGGTTAGGCTTAGGGTTAGGTTTAGCAAAAGGTTAGGATTAGGGTTAGGGTAAGGGTAAGGGTTAGGCTTAGGGTTAGGCTTAGGGTAATTGTAAGGGTTAGGGTTAGTGTTAGGGTTAGGGTAAGGGTTAGGGTTAGGGTTAGGGTTAGGGTAAGGGTATGTGTGATTGTTAGGTTTAGGGTTAGGGTTAGGGTTAGGGTTAGGATTAGGGTTACGTTAGGTTTAAAGTTAGGGTTAGGGAAAGGGTAAGGTTTAGGGTTAGGGTTAGGGTAAAATTTAGGGTTAGGATTAGGGTTAGGGTAATGGTAAGGGTTAGGGTTAGGGTTAGGTTAGGTTTAAAGTTAGGGTTAGGGTAAGGGTAAGGATTAGGGTTAGGGTTAGGGATAGGGTAAGGGTTAGTGTTAGGGTTAGCATTAAGGTTAGCGTTAGGGTAAGGTAAGGGTTAGGGTTAGGGTTAGGGTTAGGGTAAGGGTTAGGGTTAGGGTTAGGGTAAGGTTTATCATTAGGGTTAGGGTTAGGTGTACGGTTAGGTTTAGGATAAGGGTAAGGGTTAGGGTTAGGTTTAGTTTCAGGTTTAGGGTTAGGGTAAGGGTTAGGGTTAGGGTGAGTGTTAGGTTTAGGGTTAGGGTTAGGGTTAGGGTTAGGCTTAGGCTAAGGGTTTGGGTTAGGGTTAGGGTAATGGTTAGGCTTAGGGTTAGGTTTAGCAAAAGGTTAGGGTAAGGGTTAGGGTTAGGCTTAGTGTTAGGGTTAGGGTAAGGGTATGTGTGATTGTTAGGTTTAGGTTTAGGGTTAGGGTTAGGCTAAGGGTTAGGATTAGGCTTAGGGTTAGGGTAAGGGTTAGGGTTAGGGTTAGGATTAGGGTTAGGGTTTAGGGTTAGGGTCAGGGTTAGGGTCAGGGTATGGGTTAGGGTTACGGTTAGGGTTAGTGTTAGCGTTAGGTTTAGGGTAAGGGTAAGGTTTAGGGTTAGGGTTACGGTTAGGATTAGCGGTTAGGTTTGGGCTAGTGTTAGGGTTAGGGTAAGGGTTAGGGTTAAGGTTAGGGTAAGGGTAAGTGTGATTGTTAGGTTTAGGGTTAGGTTTAGGGTTAGGTTAAGGGTTAGGGTTAGGGTTAGGTTTAGGGTTAGCTTTAGGATTACAGTAAGTATTAGGGTTTGGCTTAGGGATAGGGTAAGGCTGAGGTTTAGGGTTAGGTGTTAGGGTTAGGGTTAGGGTTAGGGTTAGAGTAAGGTTAAGGGTGAGGGTTAGGGATATGGATAGAGTTAGCATTAGGTTTAGGGTTAAGGTTAGGGTTAGGGAAAGATTTAGGGTTAGGGTTAGGGTTAAGGTTAGGGTTAGGGTTAGGGTTAGGGTAAGGATTACGGTTAGGGTTAGAGTTACGGTTAGGCTAAGGGTTAGGGATAGGGTTAGGGTTAGGGTTAGGCTAAGGGTTAGGGTTAGGGTTAGGGTTAGGTTTAGTGTTGGGGTTAGGGTAAGGGTTAGGGTTAGGGTTAGGGTTAGTGTTAGGGGTCAGGGTTAGGGTTAGGGTTAGGTTTAGGGTAAGTGTAAGGATTAGCGTTAGGGTTAGGGTTAGGTTTGTGGTGAGGGTGAGGGTAAGAGTAAGGGTTAGGGTTAGGGTTAGGGTTATGGTAAGGGTAAGGGTAATGGTTAGGGTTAGGTTTAGGATTAGGGTTAAGGTTAGGTTTAGGGTTAGGCTAAGATTTAGGGTTAGGGTAAGGTTTAGGGTTATGGTTAAGGTTAGGGTTAGAGGTAGGGTTAGGTTTAGGGTAAGGGCAAGGCTTAGGGTTAGGTTTAGGGTAAGGTTTAGGTTTAGGGGTTAGGGTTAGGGTTAGGGTAAAGGTTAGGGTTAGGGTTAGGGTTAGGTTTAGGGTAAAAGTTAGGGTTAGGGTTAGGGTTAGGGTAAGGGTAACTGTTAGGGTTAGGGTAAGGGTAAGCGTTATGGTTATGGTTAGGGTTAGGGTTAGGTGTGGGGTTAAGTTTAGGGTTAGGGTTAGGGTAACTGTAAGGGTTAGGCTTAGGGTTGGGGTTAGGTTTAAGTTTAGGGTTAGGGTAAGGGTAAGGGTTAGGGTTAGGGTTAGCGTTAGGGTTAAGGGTAAGGGGTATGTTTAGGGTTAGTGTTAAGGTTAGGTTTAAGGTTAGGGTTAGGGTTAGGGTAAGGGTAAGTGTTAGGGTTAGGGTTAGGTTTAGGGTAAGGATTAGGTTTAGGTTTAGGGTTAGGGTAAATGTTAGGGTTAGGGTTATGGTTAGGTTTAGGGTTATGGTAAAGGTAAGGGTTAGGGTTAGGTTTAGGTTGAGGGTTAGGGTTAGGGTAAGGGTTAGAGTTAGGGTTAGTGTTAGGTTTAGGGTTAAGGTTAGGGTTAGGTGTAGGGTAAGGGTAAGGGTTAGGGTTAGGGTTAGGATTTAGGGTTAGTGTTAGGGTTACTATTAGGGTTAGGGTAAAGGTAAGTTTTAGGGTTAGGGTTAGGGTCAGGTTTAGGGTTAGGTTTAGGTTTGGGGTTAGGGTTAGTGTAAGAGTAAGGGTTAGAGTTAGTGTTAGGGTTAGGGTAAGGGTTAGGGTGATGGTTAGGTTTGGGGTTAGGGTTAGGTTAAGGGTAAGTGTTAGGGATAGGGTTAGCGTTAGTTTTAGGGTTAGGGTTAGGGTTAGGGTTAGAGTAAGGTTAAGTTTTGGGGTTAAATTTAGGGTTAGGGTTAGGTTACAGTTAGGGTAAGGATTAGGGGTAGGGTAAGGGTTAGGTTCAGGTTCCGGGTTAGGGTTAGTTTAAGGGTTAGGGTTAGAGTAAGCTTCAGGGTTAGAGTTAGGTTTAGCGTTGGGGTTATTGTTAGGGTTAGGGTTAGGTTAAGGGTAAGGGTTAGGGTTAGGGTTAGGGTTAGGGTTAGGTTTAGGGTAAGGGTTAGGGTTAGGGTTAGGATTAGGTTTAGAGGAAGTATTAGGGTTAGGGTAAGGGTAAGTGTTAGGGTTACCTTAAGGGTTAGATTTAGGATTAGGGTAAGGATTAGGGTTAGGGTTAGTGTTAGGATTAGGGTTAGCATTAAGATTAGGGTAAGGGTTAGGGTTAGGGTTAGGGAAAGGGTAAGGGTTAGATTTAGAGTTAGGGTATGAGTTAGGGTTAGCGTTAGGGTTAGGGTTAGGGTTAGGGTTAGGGGTTAGGGTTAGCGTTAGGTTTAGGGTCAGGTTTAGGGTTAGGGTAAGGATAAGGGTTACGGATACGGTTAGGGTTAGGGTAAGGATTAGTGTTAGGGTTAGGGTTAGTGTTAGGTTAGAGTAAGGGTTAGGGTTAGGATTGGGTTTAGGGTTAGGCTAAGGGTTAGCGTTAGCGTTAGTGCTAGGGTTAGCATTAGGGTTAGGGTTAGGGTTAGGGTAAGGATAAGGGTTAGGGTTAGGGATAGAGTTAGGGGTTAGGGTTAGGTTTAGGTTTAGGTTTAGGGTTAGGGTTTGGGTAAGGGTAAGAGTTAATGTTTGGGTTAGCTTTAGGGTTAGGTTTAGGGTAAGTGTTAGGGTTAGGGTTTAGGTTTAGTGTTAGGGTTATGGTTAGGGAAAGAGTAAGGGTTAGGGTTAGGGTTAGGGTTGGGGTTAGGATTAGGGTTAGGGTTTAGGGTTAGGGTTAGGGTTAGGGTAAGGGTTAGGTTTAGGGATAGGGTTAGGGTAAGGGTTAGGGTTAGGGTTAGGGTAAGGGTAAGTGTAGGAGTTAGGGTTAGGGTTAGGGTTAAGGTTAGTGTTAGGGTTAGGTTTATGGTTAGGGTAAGGATAAGGGTTAGGTTAGCTTAGGGTTGGTGTTAAGATTAGGGTTAGTGTTAGGGTTATGATTAGGGTTAGGTTTAGGTGTAGGGTTAGGGTTAAGGTAAGTGTAATGGTTAGGGTTAGGGTTAGGGTTAAGGTTAGGGTTAGGGTTAGGGAAAGGGTAAGGTTTAGGGTTAGGGTTAGGGTTAGGGTTAGGGTAAGGATTACGGTTAGGGTTAGGGTTAGGCTAAGGGTTAAGGTTAGGGTTACGGTTAGGGTTAGGCTAAGGGTTAGGGTTAGGGTTAGCATTAAGGTTGGGCTTAGGGTTAGGGTAAGGGTAAGGGTTATGGTTAGGGTTAGTGTTAGGTTTAGGGTTAGGGTAAGGGTAAGGGTTAGGGTTAAGGTTAGGGTTAGGGTTAAGGTTAGGGTTAGAGTTAGGGTTAGGGTTAGGATTAGGCTTAGGGTTAGGGTAAGAGTTAGGGTTAGAGCTAGGGTAAGGGTAAGAGTTAGGGTTAGGGATAGGGTTAGGGTTAGGATTAGCGGTTAGGGTTGGGCTAGGGTTAGGGTTAGGATAAGGTATAGGGTTACGGTTAGGGTAAGGGTAAGTGTTATGTTTAGGGTTAGGGTTAGGTTTAGGGTTAGGTTTAGGGTTAGAGTAAGTGTTAGGGTTAGGGTTAGGGATAGGGTAAGGGTAAGGTTTAGGGTTAGTGGTTAGGGTTAGGGTTATGGTTAGGTTTAGGTTAGGGTTAGAGTAAGGGTAAGGGTGAGTGATAGGGTTAGGGATAGAGTTAGGGTTGGGTTTAGGGTTAAGGTTAGGGTTAGGGAAAGGGTTAGGGTTAGGGTTAGGTTCAGGGTTAGGGTAAGGGTTAGGGTTAGGGGTTAGGTTTAGGGTTAGGGTAAGGGTTAGGGTTAGGGTTAGGGCTACGATTACCATTAAGGTTAGGGTTAGTGTTACGGTAAGGCTTAGGGTTAGGGTTAGGTTAGGTTTAAAGTTAGGGTTAGAGTAAGGGTAAGTATTAGGGTTAGTGTTAGGGATAGGGTAAGGGTTAGGGTTAGGGTTACGGTTAGCATTAAGGTTAGGTTTAGGGTTAGGGTAAGGGTAAGGTTTAGGGTTAGGGTTAGGGTAAGGGTAAGGTTTAGGTTTAGGCTTAGGGTTAGGGTTAGTGAAAGGGTAAGGGTTACGGTTAGGGTTAGGGTAACGATTAGGGTTAGGGTTAGGGTTAGGGTAATGGTTAGGCTTAGTGTTAGGTTTTGCAAAAGGTTAGGGTTAGGGTTAGGGTTAGGTTTAGGGTTAGGGTTAGGGTAAGGGTAAAGGTTAGGTTTAGGTTTAGGTTCAGGGATAGGGTTAGGGCAAGGGTTAGGGTTAGGGTTAGTGTTAGGTTTAGGGTTAAGGTTAGGGTAAGGGTTAGGGTAAGGGTAAGGGTTAGGGTTAGTGTTAGGGGTCAGGGTTAGGGTTAGGGTTAGGTTTAGGGTAAGGGTAAGGATTAGCGTTAGGGTTAGGGTTAGGTTTGTGGTGAGGTTGAGGGTAAGAGTAAGGGTTAGGGTTAGGGTTATGGTAAGGGTAAGGGTAAGGGTTAGAGTTAGGGTTAGGATTAGGGTTAAGTTTAGGGTTAGGGTTAGGGTAAGGTTTAGGGTTAGAGTTAGGGTTAGGGTTAGAGGTAGGGTTAGGGTTAGGGTAAGTGCAAGGCTTAGGGTTAGGGTTAGGGTAAGGTTTAGGGTTAGGGGTTAGCGTTAGGGTTAGGGAAAGGGTTAGGGTGAGGGTTAGGGTTAGGTTTAGTGTAAAAGTTAGGGTTAGGGTTAGGGTTAGGGTAAGGGTAAGTGTTAGGGTTAGGGTTAGGGTTAGGGTAAGGGTAAGCGTTATGGTTAGGGTTAGATTTGGTTTTGGTTTGGGGTTAAGTTTAGGGTTAGGGTTAGGATAACTGTAAGGGTTAGGCTTAGGGTTAGGGTTAGGTTTAAGTTTAGGGTTAGGGTAAGGGTAAGGGTTAGGGTTAGGGTTAGGGTTAGGGTTAAGGGTAAGGGGTATGGTTAGGGTTAGTGTTAAGGTTAGGTTTAAGATTAGGGTTAGGGTAAGGGTAAGTGTTAGGGTTAGGATTAGGGTAAGGATTACGGTTAGGGTTAAGGTTAGGGTTAGGCTAAGGGTTAAGGTTAGGGTTAGGGTTAGGGTTAGGCTAAGGGTTAGGGTTAGGGTTAGGGTTAGAATTAAGGTTAGGCTTAGGGTTAGGGTAAGGGTAAGGGTTATGGTTAGGGTTAGTGTTAAGTTTAGTGTTAGCGTAAGGGTAAGGGTTACGGTTAAGTTTAGGGTTAGGGTTAGAGTTAGGGTTAGGGTTAAGGTCAGGTTTAGGGTTAGGTTTAGGTTTGGGGTTAAGGTTAGTGTAAGAGTAAGGGTTAGAGTTAGGGTTAGGGTTAGGGTAAGGGTTAGGGTTATGGTTAGGTTTGGGGTTAGGGTTAGGGTAAGGGTAAGTGTTAGGGATAGGGTTAGGGTTAGTTTTAGGGTTAGGGTTAGGGTTAGGATTAGGGTAAGGTTAAGGGTTGGGGTTAAGTTTAGGGTTAGGGTTAGGTTACAGTTAGGGTAAGGATTAGGGGAAGGGTAAGGGTTAGGTTTAGGGTCCGGGTTAGGGTTAGGTTAGGATTAGGGTTAGGGTAAGCTTCAGGGTTAGAGTTAGGTTTAGGATTGGGGTTATGGTTAGGGTTAAGGTTAGGTTAAGGGTAAGGGTTAGGGTTAGGGTTAGGGTTAGGGTTAGGTTAAGGGTTAGGGTTAGGGTTAGGATTAGGTTTAGAGGAAGGATTAGGGTTAGGGTAAGGGTAAGTGTTAGGGTTAGGTTAAGGGTTAGGGTTAGGATTAGGGTTAGGGTTAGTGTTAGGATTAGGGTTAGCATTAAAGTTAGGGTTAGGGTTAGGGTTAGGGAAAGGGTAAGGGTTAGGTTTAGGGTTAGGGTATAAGTTAGGGTTAGCGTTAGGGTTAGGGTTAGGGTTAAGGTTTAGGTTTGGGGTTAAGTTTAGGGTTAGGGTTAGGGTAACTGTAAGGGTTAGGCTTAGGGTTAGGGTTAGGTTTAAGTTTAGGGTTAGGGTAAGGGTAAGGGTTAGGGTTAGGGTTAGGTTTAGGGTTAAGGGTAAGGGGTATGGTTAGGGTGAGTGTTAAGGTTAGGTTTAAGATTAGGGTTAGGGTAAGGGTAAGTGTTAGGGTTAGGGTTAGGTTTAGGGTAAGGATTAGGTTTAGGTTTAGGGTTAGGGTAAATGTTAGGGTTAGGGTTATGGTTAGGTTTAGGGTTATGGTAAAGGTAAGGGTTAGGGTTAGGTTTAGGTTGAGGGTTAGGGTTAGGGTAAGGGTTAGTTTTAGGGTTAGGGTTATGGTTAGGGTTAGGTTTAGGGTAAGGGTAAGGGTTAGGGTTAGGGTTAGGGTTTAGGGTTAGTGTTAGGGTTAGTATTAGGGTTAGGGTAAAGTTAAGTTTTAGGGTTAGGGTTAGGGTTAGGGTCAGGTTTAGGGTTAGGTTTAGGTTTGGGGTTAGGGTTAGTGTAAGAGTAAGGGTTAGAGTTAGGCTTAGGGTTACGGTAAGGGTTAGGGTTAGGGTTAGTTTTGGGGTTAGGGTTGGGGTAAGGGTAAGTGTTAGGGATAGGGTTTGGGTTAGTTTTAGGGTTAGGGTTAGGGTTAGGGTTAGTTTAAGGTTAAGGGTTGGGGTTAAGTTTAGGGTTAGGGTTAGGTTACAGTTAGGGTAAGGATTAGGGGTAGGGCAAGGGTTAGGGTTATGGTCCGGGTTAGGGTTAGGTTAAGGGTTAGGGTTAGGGTAAGCTTAAGGGTTAGAGTTAGGTTTAGGGTTGGTATTATGGTTAGAGTTAGGGTTAGATTAAGGGTAAGGGTTAGGGTTAGGGTTAGGGTTAGGGTAAGGGTTAGGGTTAGGGTTAGTGTTAGGATTAGGGTTAGCATTAATGTTAGGGTTAGGGTTAGGGTTAGGGTTAGGGAAAGGGTAAAGTTTAGGTTTAGGGATAGGGTATGGGTTAGGTTTTGCGTTAGGGTTAGGGTTAGGTTTAGGGTTAGGTTTAGGGTTAGGGTAAGGATAAGGGTTACAGATACGGTTAGGGTTAGGGTAAGGATTAGTGTTAGGATTAGGGTTAGTGTAAGGTTAGAGTAAGGGTAGGGTTAGGGTAATGGTTAGGGTTAGGGTTAGAGTAATTGTAAGGGTTATGGTTAGGGTTAGTGTTAGGTTTAGGTTTAGGGTAAGGGTAAGGCTTAGCGTTAGGGTTAGGGTTAGGGTTAGGTTTAGGATTAGGGTTAGGTTTAGGTGTAGGGTTAATGTTAAGGTAAGTGTAATGGTTAGGGTTAGGGTTAGGGTTAGGGGAAAGGTTAGGATTAGGGTTAGGGAAAGGGTAAGTTTTAGGGTTAGTGTTAGGGTTAGGGTAAGGATTACGGTTAGGGTTAGGGTTAGGGTTAGGCTAATGGTTAGGGTTAGGGTTAGGGTTAGGGTTAGGCTAAGTGTTAGGGTTAGGATTAGCGGTTAGGTTTAGGGTTTGGGTAAGTGTTAGGGTTAGGGGTAGGGGTAGGGTAAGGGTAAGGGTTAGGTTTAGGTTTAAGTTCAGGGTTAGGGTTAGGGTAAGGGTTTAGGGTTATGGTTAGGGTTATGTTTAGGGTTAGGGTTAGGGTAAGGTTTAGGGTTAGGGTGAAGGTTAGGGTTAGGGTTAGGGTTGGGGTTAGTGTTAGGTTTAGGGTTAAGGTTAGGGTTAGGGTTAGGTTTAGGCTAATGGTTTGGGTTAGAGTTAGGGTTAGGTTTGAGTTTAGTTTTAGGGGTAGGTGAAGGGTAAGGGTTAGGTTTAGGGTTAGGGTTAAGCTTAGGGTTAGGGTTAGGGTTAGGGTTTGGGTAAGGGTAAGGTTTAGGATTAGGTTTAGGGTTAGTGTTAGGGAAATGGTAAGGGTTAGTTTAGGATTAGGGTAAGTATTAGGGTTAGGTTTAGGGTTAGGGTAATGGTTAGGCTTAGGGTTAGGTTTAGCAAAAGGCTAGGGTTAGGGTTAGGGTAAGGGTAAGAGTTAGGGTTAGGGTTAGGGTTAGGGTAAGGGTAAGGGTTAGGGTTAATGTTAGGGTTAGGGTAAGGGTTAGGTTTAAGGTTAGGGTTATGGTTAGGTTAGGGTTACGGTAAGGGTAAGGGTTAGGTTTAGGTTTAGGTTCAGAGTTAGGGTTAGGGTAAGGGTTAGGGTTAGGGTTACTGTTCGGTTTAGGGTTAAGTTTAGGGTTACTGTTAGGGTAAGGGTAAGGGTTAGCGTTAGTGTTAGGGGTCAGGGTTGGGGTTAGGGTTAGGGTAAGGGTAAGGGTAAGGTTTAGGGTTTGGGTTAGGGTTAGGGTTATGGTAAGGGTAAGGGTTAGGGTTAGAGTTAGGATTAGGTGTAAGGTTAGGTTTTGGGTTAGGGTTAGGGTTAGAGGTAGGGTTAGGGTTAGGGTAAGGTTAAGGCTTAGGGTTAGGGTTAGGGTAAGGTTTTGGTTTAGGGGTTAGGGTTAGGGTTAGGGTAAGGGTTAGGGTTAGGGTTAGGGTTAGGTTTAGGGTAAAAGTTAGGATTAGGGTTAAGGTTAGGGTAAGGGTAAGTGTTAGGTTTAGGGTTAGGGTTAGTGTTAGGGTAAGGTTAAGCGTTATGGTTAGGGTTAGGGTTAGGTTTAGGTTTGGGGTTAAGGTGTGGGTTAGGGTTAGGTTAACTGTAAGGGTTATAGTTAGGGTTAGGGTTAGGTTTAAGCTTAGGTTTAGGGTAAGGGTAAGGGTTAGGGTTAGGGTTAGAGTTAAGGTTAAAGGGTATGGTTAGGTTTAGTGTTAAGGTTAGGGTTAGGGTTAGGTTTAGGGAAAGGGTAAGGGTAAGGTTTAGGGTTAGGATTTGGGTAAGGATTAGGGTTAGGTTTAGGGTTAGGGTAAATGTTAGGGTTAGGGTTATGGTTAGGTTTAGGGTTATGGTAAGAGTAAGGGTTAGGGTTAGGTTTAGGTTGAGGTTTATTGTTAGGGTAAGGGGTAGGGTTAGGGTTATTGTTTAGGGTTAGTGTTAGGGTTAGTTTTAGGGTTAGGATCAGGGTCAGGTTTAGGATTAGGTTTAGGGTTAGGGGTTAGGGTTAGGGTTAGGGTCAGGTTTAGGGTGAGGTTTAGGTTTGAGGTTAGGGTTAGTGTAAGTGTAAGGGTTAGAGTTAGGGTTAGGTTTAGGGTAAGGGTTAGGGTTAGGTTTGGGGTTAGGGTTAGGGTAAGGGTAAGTGTTAGGGATAGGGTTAGGGATAGTTTTAGGGTTATTATTTGGGTTAGGGTTAGGGTAAGGTTAAGGGTTGGGGTTAAGTTTAGGGTTAGGGTTACGTTACAGTTAGGGTAAGGATTAGGGTTAGGGTAAGGGTTAGGGTTAGGGTTAGGTTAAGTGTTAGGGTTAGGGTAAGCTTAAGGGTTAGAGTTAGGTTTAGGGTTGGGGTTATGGTTATGGTTAGGGTTAGGGTAAGGGTAAGGGTTAGGTTTAGGGTTAGGGATAGGGTAAGTTTAGGGTTAGGGTTAGGGTTGGGGTTAGGGTGAGGATTAGGGTTAGGTTTAGGGTTAGGGGTTAGGGTTAGGTTTAGGGTAAGGGTTAGTGTTAGGGTTAGGGTAAGGGTTAGGGTTAGGTTTAGGGTAAGGCTAACTGTTAGAGTTAGGTTTCGGGTAAGGGTTAGAGTTATGTTTAGTGTTAGGGTAAGTCTAA
Source organism: Megascapheus bottae (assembly GCA_024803745.1). Taxonomy (NCBI): domain Eukaryota; kingdom Metazoa; phylum Chordata; class Mammalia; order Rodentia; family Geomyidae; genus Megascapheus; species Megascapheus bottae. The sequence continues at coordinate 2,093,522 of JANJXV010000156.1, forward strand.
GGTTAAATTTAGGGTTAGGATTAGGGTTAGGTTTAGGGGTTAGGGTTAGGGCTAGGGTAAGTGTAAGAGTTAGGTTTAGGGTAAAGGTTAGGATAAGGGTCAGGGTTAGGGTTAGGGTTAGGGTTAAGGTTAGGGTTAGTGTTAGGGTTAGGGTTATGGTTAGGGAAAGGGTAAGAGTTAGGGTTAGAGTTAGGTTTACAGTTAAGGTAAGGGTTAGGGTTATGGTTAGGGTAAGGGTTAGGTTTAGGTTTACGGTAAGGGTTAGATTTAGCGTTAGGTTAAGGTTAAGGTAAGGGTTAGGATTAGGGTTAGGGTTAGGGTTAGTGTTAGGTTTAGGGTTAGGGTTAGTGTTAGGTAAGGGTAAGGGTTAGAGTTAGTGTTAGGGGTCAGGGTTAGGGTTAGGGTTAGGTTTAGGGTAAGGGTAAGGATTAGCGTTAGGGTTAGGGTTAGGTTTGGGGTGAGGGTGAGGGTAAGAGTAAGGGTTAAGGTTAGGGTTAGGGTTATGGTAAGGGTAAGGGTTAGGGTTAGGGTTAGGATTAGGGTTAAGTTTAGGGTTAGGGTTAGGCTAAGAGTTAGGGTTAGGGTAAGGTTTAGGGTTAGTTTTAAGGTTAGGGTTAGGTTTAGAGGTAGGGTTAGGGTTAGGGTAAGGGTAAGGCTTAGGGTTAGGGTTAGGGGTAGGGTTAGGGTTAGGGTTAGGGTTAGGGTTAGGGTTAGGGTTAGAATTAAGGTTAGGGTTAGGGTAAGGTTAAGGGTAAGGGTAAGGGTAAGGGTTAGGATTAGGGTTAGGTTTAGGGTTAGGTTTAGGGTAAGGGTAAGGGTTAGGGTTAGGGTTAGGCTTATGGTTAGGTTTAGGTTAAGGGTTAGTGTTAGGGTTAGGGTTAGGTTTAGGGTTAGATATAGGGTTAGTTTTAGGGTAAGGGTAAGGGTTAGGTTTAGGGTTAGGGTAAGGGTTCGAGTTAGGGGTTAGGTTTAGGGTTAGGGTTAGGTTTAGGGTAAGGGTTAGGGTTAGGGTTAGGGTTAGTGTTAGGGTTAGGGTTACGGATAGGGTAAGGGGAAGTGTTAGGATTAGGGTTACGTTTGGGTTTAAGGTTGGGGTTAAAGTTAGGGTTAGGGTTAGGGTAAGGGTTAGGGTTAGGTTAAGGGTTAGGGTTAGGGTTAGGGCTAGCGTTAGATATGTAGTTAGGCTTAAGGTAAGGGTAAGGATTAGGTTTAGGGTTAGGGTTAGGGTTAGGGTAAGGGTTAGGGTTAGGGGTTAGGTTTAGGGTTAGGGTTAGTTTTAGGGTAAGCGTTAGGGTTAGGGTTAGGTTTAGGGTAAAATTAGGGTTAGGGTTACGTTTGGGTTTAGGATTGGGGTTAAGGTTAGGGTTAGGGTTAGGGTTAGGGTTAGGTTTAAGGTTAGAGTTAGGGTAAGGGTAAGGGTTAGGGTTAGGGTTAGGGTAACGGTAAGTGTTTGTGTTAGGGTTAGGGTTACGGTTAGCGTTAGGTGTAGGGTTAAGGTTGGGGTTAGGGTTAGGGATAGGTTTAGGGTAAGGTTTAGGGTTAGGATTAGGTTTAGGGTTAGGGTTGGAGTAAGGGTAAGGGTTAGGGTTAGGTTCAGGTTTAGGGATAGGGTGAGGGTTAGGGTTAGGGTTAGATATGGAGTTAGGCTTAAGGTAAGGGTAAGGATTAGGTTTAGGGTTAGGGTTAGGGTAAGGGTTAGGGTTAGGGTTAGGGGTTAGGTTTAGGGTTAGGTTTAGGGTAAGGGTTAGGGTTAGGGTAAAAGTTAGGGTTAGGGTTACGTTTGGGTTTAGGATTGGGGTTAAGGTTAGGGTTAGGGTTAGGGTTAAGTTTAAGGTTAGAGTTAGGGTAAGGGTAAGGTTTAGGGTTAGGGTTAGGGTAACGGTAAGTGTTTGTGTTAGGGTTAGGGTTACGGTTAGCGTAAGGGGAAGGGTTTGGATTGGGTTTAGGATTGGTTTTAGGGTTGGGGTTAAGGTTATGGTTAGGGTTAGGGTAAGGGTAAGCGTTAGGGTTACGGTTAGGGTTAGGGTTAGCGTTAGGTGTAGGGGTAAGGTTGGGGTTAGGTTTAGGGTTAGGGTTAGGGTAAGGGTTAGGGTTAGGATTAGGTTTAGGGTTAGGCTTAGGGTAAGGGTAAGGGTTAGGGTTAGGTTCAGGGTTAGGGTTAGGGTTAGGGTTAGGGTTAGGGTTAGGTTTAGGGTTAAATTTAGGTTTAGGGTTAGGGTAAGGGTAAGGGTTAGTGTCAGGGTTAAGGGTTAGATTTAGGGTTAAGGTTAGGTTTAGGCTTAGTTTAAGGGTAAGGTTTAGGGTTAGGGTAAGGGTAAGGGTTAGGGTTAGGGTTAGGGTAAGTGTTAGGGCTTGGGTTAGGGTTAGGATTAGAGTTATGGTTAGGGTTAGGGTAATGGTAAGGGTTACGGTTAGGGTTAGGGTTAGGGTTAGTTGTTAGGGTTATGTTTAGGGTAAGGGTTAGGGATAGGGGTTAGCATTAGGGTTAGGGTTTGTATAAGGGTTAGGGTTTCGGTTAGGGTTAGGGTAAGGGTTTAGGGTTAGGGTTAGAGTTAGGGTTAGGTATTGGGTTAGGGTAAGGGCAAGGGTTAGGGTTAGTGTTATGTTTAGGGTTAGGGTAAGAGTTAGCGTTAGGGTTAGGGTTACGGTTAAGGTTAGGGTTAGGGTTAGGGTTAGAGATAGGGTTAGGGTTAGGTTCAGGGTTAGGGTTAGGGTTAGGGTGAGTGTAAGAGTTAGGATTAGGGTTAGGGTTAGGGTTAGAGTTAGGGTTAGGGTTAGGGTAAGGGTAAGGGTTAAGGTTAGGGTTAGGGTTAGGATTGGCGGTTAGGGTTAGGCTTAGGGTTAGGTTTACAGTAAGGGTTTGGGTTAGGTTTAGGGTAAGGGTAAGGGTTAGGGTTAGAGTTAGGGTTAGGGTAAGGTTTAGGGTTAGGATTAGGGTTAGGGGTTAGGTTTAGGATTAGGTTTAGGGGAAGGTTTAGTGTTAGGGTTAGGGTAAGGGTTAGGGTTAGGGTTAGAGTCAGGCTAAGGTTTAGAGTTAGGTTTAGGCTTAGGGTAAGGGTTAGGGTTGGGGTTAGGGTTAGGTTGAGTGTTAGGGTTAGGATTAGGGTTAGTGGTTAGGGTTAGTGTTAGGTTTAGGGTAAGGGTTAGGGTTAGGGTTAGGGTTAGGGTAAGGGTTAGGTTTAGGGTTAGGGTAAGGCTAACTGTTAGAGTTAGGTTTAGGGTAAGGGTTAGGGTTAGGGTTAGCGTTAGGGTAAGTCTAAGGGTTAAAGTTAGGGGTAGAGTTAGGGTTAGGGTTAGGGGTTAGGGTTAGGGTTAGGTTAAGTGTAAGAGTTAGGTTTAGGGTTAAGGTTAGGATAAGGGTAAGGGTTAGGGTTCTGGTTAGGGTTAGGTTTAAGCGTAGTGTTATGGTAAGGGTAAGGGTTAGGGTTAGGGTTAGGGTTAGTGGTAGGGTTAGGTAAGGGTAAGGGTTAGGGTTAGGGTTAGGGTTAGGGTAAGGTTTAGTGTTAGGGGTTAGGGTTAGGGTTAGGTTAGGGTAAGGGTTAGGGTTAGGGTTAGGGAAAGCCTAAGGGTTAGAGTGAGGTTTAGTGTTAGCGTAAGGGTTGGGGTTATGGTTAGGGTTAGGGTTAGGGTGAGCATTACGGTTAGGGATAGGGTTAGTGGTTAGGGTTAGTGTTAAGGTTAGGGTAAGGGTTAGGGTTAGGGTTAGGGTAAGGCTAAGGGTTAGAGTTAGGTTTATGTTAAGGGCTGGGGTTAGGGTTAGTGTTAGGTTAAGACTAAGTGTTAGATTTAGGATTAGGGTTAGGGTTAGGGTTAGGGGTAGGGTCAGGGTTAGGGTTAGGGTAAGGATAAGGGTAAGGGTTAGGTTTAGGGTTAAGGTTAGGGTAAGGTAAGGGTTAGGGTTAGGGTGAGGGTTAGGGTTAGGCTTAAGGTTAGGTTTAGGGTTAGGTTTAGGCTAAGTGTTAGAGTTAGGTTTTGGGTT
>JANJXV010000156.1:2102500-2110000 GCA_024803745.1 Megascapheus bottae
GTTAGGGTAAGCCTTATGGTTATATTTAGGGTTAGGTTTAGGTTTGGGGTTTAGTTTAGGGTTAGGGTTAGAGTAACTGTAAGGGTTAGGCTTAGGGTTAGGTTTAGGGTTAGGGTAAGTGTACGGGTTAGGGTTAGTGTTAGGTTTAGGGTTAGGGTAAGGGTTAGGGTTAGGGTTAGCGTTAAGGTTAGGGTTATGGTTAGGGTTACGCTAAGGGTTAGGGTTAGGGTAAGGGTTAGGGCTTGGGTTAGAGTAAGGATTAGAGTTAGGGTTAGGGTTAGAGTAAGGGTAAGGGTTACGGTTAGGGTGAGGGTTATGGTTAGTGGTTAGGGTTATGTTTAGGGTAAGAGTTAGGGATAGGGGTTATGGTTAGGGTTAGGGTTAGTGTAGGGTTTGGTGTTAGGGTTAGGGTTAGGGTAAGGGTTAGGGTTAGGGTTATGGTTAGGGCAAGGGTAAGTGTTAGGGTTAGGGTTAATGTTAGCTTTAGGGTTAGGGTAAGGTTAAGGGTTAGGATTAGGGTTAGGTTTAGGTTTATGATTGGGGTTAAAGTTAGGGTTAGGGTTAGGGTAAGGGTAAGTGTTAGGGTTAGGTTTAGGGTAAGGGTAAGTGTTAGGATTAGGGTTAGGTTTTGGGTTAATTTTAGGGTTAGGGTAAGGGTAAGGGTTAGGGTTAGGTTTAGGGTTAGGTTATGTTTAGGGTGAGGGTAAGGATTAGTTTTAGAGTTACGGTTAGGTTTAGGGTTAGGGTTAGGGTAAGGGTAATGGTTAGGGTTAGCCTTAGGGTTAAGTTTAGTGTTAGTGTTTGGATTAGGGTTAGATTTAGGTTTAGGGTTAGGCTTAGGGTGAGGGTAAGGGTTAGGGTTAGCGTTAGGTTTAGGGTTAGGGTTAAAGTTAGGGTTAGGGTTACGGTTAGGGAAAGGGTAATAGTTAGGGTTAGGTTTATGGTTAGGGTAAGGGTTAGGATTAGGGTTAGGGTTTGGGTTAGGGTAAGGGTTAGGGTTCGGGTTAGGGTTAGGGTTAGCATTAAGGTTAGGGTTAGGTTTAGGGTAAGGGTAAGGGTTAGGGTTAGGGTTAGGGAAAGTGTTAGGGTTAGGGTTAGGGTTAGGGTTAGGGTAAGGATTAGCGTTAGGTTTAGGGTTAGGGTAAATGTTAGGGTTAGGGTTATGGTTAGCTTTAGGGTTATGGTAAGGGTAAGGGTTAGGGTTAGGTTTAGGTTTAGGGTTAGGTTTAGGGTAAGGGTTAGGGATAGGGTTAGTGTTAGGTTTAGGGTTAAGGTTAGGGTTAGGGTAAGGGTAAGGTTAAGGGTTAGGGTTAGGTTTAGAGTTAGTGTTAGTGTTAGTTTTAGCGTTATGTTAAGTATAAGGTTTAGAGTTAGGGTTAGGGTTAGGGGTTAGTGTTAGGGTTAGGGTCAGGGTTAGGGTTAGGTTTAGGGTAAGGGTAATTTTTAGGGTTAGGGTTAGGTTTAGTTTTGCGGTTATGGTTAGGGTAAGAGTAAGGGTTAGAGTTAGGTTTAGGGTTAGCTTTGGGGTTAGGGTTATGGTAAGGGTTAGGTTTGGGGTTAGGGGTAGGATAAGGGTAAGTGTTAGTGTTAGGTTTAGGGTTAGTTTTAGGGTTAGGGTTAGGGTAAGGGTTAGGGTTGGGGTTAGCGTAAGGCTAACTATTAGATTTAGGTTTAGGGTAAGTGTTAGGGTTAGGGTTAGCGTTAGGGTAAGTCTAAGGGTTAAATTTAGGTTTAGGGTTAGGGTTATGGTTAGGGCTTAGGGTTAGGGTTAGGGTTAGGTTAAGGGTAAGAGTTAGGTTAAGGTTAAGGTTAGGATAAGGTTAAGGGTTAGGGTTAGGGTTAGGGTTAGGGTTACGGTTAAGGTTAGGGTTTGTGTTAGGGTTAGGGTTAGGGTTATGAAAAGTGTAAGAGTTAGGGTTAGGGTTAGGGTTAGGGTTAAGGTTAGAGTTAGGGTTAGGTTTAGGCTAAGGGTTAGGGTTAGGGTTAGGGTTAGGGTTAGGGTTAGAGGTAGGGACAGAGTTAGGATAAGGGTAAGGCTTAGGGTTAGGGTAAGGGTTAGGGTTAGGTGTTAGGGTTAGGGTTACATTAAGGTAAGGGTTAGGGTTAGGGATAGGGTTAGGGTTAGGGTAACTGTAAGGGTTAGGCTTAGGGTTAGGGTTAGGTTTAAGTTTAGGGATAGGGTAAGGTTAAGGGTTAGGGTTAGGGTTAAGGGTAAGGGGTATGGTTAGGGTTAGTGTTAAGGTTAGGTTTAAGATTAGGGTTAGGGTTAGGGTAAGTGTTAGGGTTAGGGTTAGGGTTAGGGTTGGGGTAAGGATTACGGTTAGGGTTAGGGTTAGGGTTAGGCTAAGGGTTAAGTTTAGGGTTAGGGTTAGGGTTAGGCTAAGGGTTAGTGTTAGCATTAAGGTTAGGCTTAGGGTTAGGTTAAGGGTAAGGGTTATGGTTAGGGTTAGTGTTAGGTTTAGGGTTAGGGTAAGGGTAAGGGTTAGGGTTAAGGTTACGGTTAGGGTTAGGGTTAGGGTTAGGGTTAGGGTTAGGGTCAGGTTTAGGGTTAGGTTTAGGTTTGGGGTTAGGGTTAGTGTAAGAGTAAGGGTTAGAGTTAGGGTTAGGGTTAGGGTAAGGGTTAAGGTTATGGTTAGGTTTGGGGTTAGGGTTAGGGTAAGGGTAAGTGTTAGGGATAGGGTTAGGGTTAGTTTTAGGGTTAGGGTTAGGGTTAGGATTAGGGTAAGGTTAAGGGTTGGGGTTAAATTCAGGGTTAGGGTTAGGTTACAGTTAGGGTAAGGATTAGGGGTAGGGTAAGGGTTAGGGATAGGGTCCGTGTTAGGGTTAGGTTAAGGGTTAGGGTTAGGGTAAGCTTCAGGGTTAGAGTTAGGTTTAGGGTTAGGGTTAGGGTTAGGGTTAGGGTAAGGGTTAGGGTTAGGGTTCGGATTAGGTTTAGAGGAAGGATTGGGGTTTGGGTAAGGGTAAGTGTTAGGGTTAGGTTAAGGGTTAGGGTTTGGGTTAGGGTTAGGAATAGGGTTAGGGTTAGTGTTAGGATGAGGGTTAGCATAAAAGTTCGGGTTAGGGTTAGGGAAAGGGTAAGGTTTAGGTTTAGGTTTAGGGTATGAGTTAGGGTTACCGTTAGGGTTAGGGTTAGGGTTAGGGTTAGGGGTTAGGGTTAGGGTTAGGTTTAGGGTTAGGTTTAGGGTTAGGGTAAGGATAAGGGTTACGGATACAGTTAGGGTTAGGGTAAGGATTACTGTTAGGGTTAGAGTTAGTGTTAGGTTACAGTAAGGGTTAGGGTTAGGGTTAGTTTTAGGGTTAGGGTTAGTGTTAGGGTTAGCATTAGGGTTAGGGTTAGGGTTAGGGTAAGGGTAAGGGTTAGGGTTAGGGATAGAGTTAGGGGTTAGGGTTAGGTTTAGGTTTAGGTTAAGGGTTAGAGTTTGGGTAAGAGTAAGAATTAATGTTTGGGTTAGCTTAGGGTTAGGTTTAGGGTAAGTGTTAGGGTTAATGGTTAGGTTTAGTGTTAGGGTTATGGTTAGGGAAAGAGTAAGGGTTAGGGTTAGGGTTAGGGTTAGGGTTGGGGTTAGGGTTAGGGTTAGGTTTAGGGTTAGGGTTAGGGTAAGCGTTAGGTTTAGGGTTAGGGTTAGGGTAAGGGTTAGGGTTAGGGTTAGGGTTAGCGTTAGGGTTAGGGTTAGGGTAAGGGTAATTGTTAGGGTTAGGTTTAGGGTTAGGGTAAGGGTAAGCCTTATGGTTATATTTAGGGTTAGGTTTAGGTTTGGGGTTTAGTTTAGGGTTAGGGTTAGAGTAACTGTAAGGGTTAGGCTTAGGGTTAGTGTTAGGTTTAATTTAAGGGTTAGGGTAAGGGTAAGGGTTAGGGTTAGGGTTAGGGTTAGGGTTTAGGGTTAGGGGTATGGTTAGGGTTAGTGTTAAGGTTAGGTTTACGATTAGGGTTAGGATAAGGGTAAGTGTTAGGGTTAGGGTTAGGTTTAGGGTAAGGATTAGGTTTAGGTTTAGGGTTAGGGTAAATGTTAGGGTTAGGGTTATGGTTAGGTTTAGGGTTATGGTAAAGGTAAGGGTTAGGGTTAGGTTTAGGTTGAGTGTTAGGGTTAGGGTAAGGGTTAGTGTTAGGGTTAGGGTTAAGGTTAGGGTTAGGTTTAGGGTAAGGGTAAGGGTTAGGGTTAGGGTTAGGGTTTAGGGTTAGTGTTAGGGTTAGTATTAGGGTTAGGGTAAAGTTAAGTTTTAGGGTTAGGGTTAGGGTCAGGTTTAGGGTTAGGTTTAGGTTTGGGGTTAGGGTTAGTGTAAGAGTAAGGGTTAGAGTTAGGCTTAGGGTTAGGGTAAGGGTTAGGGTTAGGGTTAGGTTTGGGGTTAGGGTTGGGGTAAGGGTAAGTGTTAGGGATAGGGTTAGGGTTAGTTTTAGGGTTAGGGTTAGTTTAAGGTTAAGGGTTGGGGTTAAGTTTAGGGTTAGGGTTAGGTTACAGTTAGGGTAAGGATTAGGGGTAGGGTAAGGGTTAGGGTTAGGGTCCGGGTTAGGGTGAGGATTAGGGTTAGGTTTAGGGTTAGGGGTTAGGGTTAGTGTTAGGGTTAGGTTTATGGTTAGGGAAAGGGTAAGAGTTAGGGTTAGGGTTAGGTTTAGGGTTAGGGTAAGGGTTAGGGTTATGGTTAGGGTAAGGGTTAGGTTTAGGTTTAGGGTAAGGGTTAGGTTTAGCGTTAGGTTAGGGTTAAGGTAAGGGTTAGGATTAGGGTTAGGGTTAGGGTTAGTGTTAGGTTTAGGGTTAGGGTTAGTGTTAGGTAAGGGTAAGGGTTAAGGTTAGTGTTACGGTTAGGGTAAGGGTTAGGGTTAGGGTTAGGGTAAGGCTAACTGTTAGAGTTAGGTTTCAGGTAAGGGTTAGAGTTAGGTTTAGCGTTAGGGTAAGTCTAAGGGTTAAATTTAGGGTTAGGATTAGGGTTAGGTTTAGGGGTTAGGGTTAGGGCTAGGGTAAGGGTAAGAGTTAGGTTTAGGGTAAAGGTTAGGATAAGGGTAAGGGTTAGGGTTAGGGTTAGGGTTAGGGTTAGGGTTAAGGTAAGGGTTAGGGTTATGGTTAGGGAAAGGGTAAGAGTTAGGGTTAGGGTTAGGGTTAGGGTTAAGGTAAGGGTTAGGGTTATGGTGAGGGTAAGGGTTTGGTTTAGGTTTAGGGTAAGGGTTAGGTTTAGCTTTAGGGTTAGGGTTAAGGTAAGGGTTAGGATTAGGGTTATGGTTAGGGTTAGTGTTAGCTTTAGGGTTAGGGTTAGTGTTAGGTAAGGGTAAGTGTTAGGGTTAGTGTTAGGGGTCAGGGTTAGGGTTAGGGTTAGGTTTAGGGTAAGGGTAAGGATTAGCGTTAGGGTTAGGGTTAGGTTTTGGGTGAGGGTGAGGGTAAGAGTAAGGGTTAAGGTTAGGGTTAGGGTTATGGTAAGGGTAAGGGTTAGGGTTAGGGTTAGGATTAGGGTTAAGTTTAGGGTTAGGGTTAGGCAAAGAGTTAGGGTTAGGGTAAGTTTAGGGTTAGGGTTAGGGTTAGAGGTAGGTTTATGGTTAGGGTAAGGGTAAGGCTTAGGGTTAGGGTTAGGGCAAGGTTTAGTTTTAGGGTTAGGGTTAGGGGAAGGGTTAGGGTTAGGGTTAGGGTTAGCATTAAGGTTAGGGTTAGTGTTAGGGTAAGGGTAAGGGTTAGGGTTAGGGTTAGGGTTAGGGTAAGGGTAAGGGTAAGTTTTAGGGTTAGGGTTAGGTTTAGGGTAAGGATTATGGTTAGGGTTAGGGTTAGGTTTAGTGTTAGGATAGGGTATGGGTAAGGGTTAGGGTTAGGTTTAGGTTCAGGGTTAGTGTTAGGGTAAGGTTTAGGGTTAGGGTTAGTGTTAGGTATAGGGTTAAGGTTAGGGTTAGGGTTCGGGTTAGGGCTCGGGTTAGGGTTAGGTTTAGGGTTAGGTTTAGGGTTTGGGTAAGTGTTAGGGTAAGTGTTAGGGTTAGGGTTAGTGTTAGGTTTAGGGTTAAGGTTAGGGTTAGCGTTCGGGTTAGGGCTCGGGTTAGGGTTAGGTTTAGGGTTAGGTTTAGGGTTTGGGTAAGTGTTAGGGTAAGGGTTAGGGTTAGGGTTAGGGTTAGGTTTAGGGTTAGGGTTAGAGTAAGGATAAGGGAGAGGATTAGGTTTAGGGTTAGCATTAAGTTTAGGGTTAGGGTTAGGGTAAGAGTAAGGGTTAAATTTAGGGTTAGGGTTAGGGTTAGGGTTAGGGGTTAGGTTTAGGTTTAGTTTTAGGGTAAGGTATAGGGTTAGCATTAAGGTTAGGGTTAGGTTTAGGGTAAGGGTAAGGGTTAGGTTTAGGTTAGGTTTAGGGTTCGGGTAAGGGTTTAGGTTAGGGTTATGGTTAGGGTAAGGATTAGGGTTAGGGTTAGGGTTAGGGTAAGGGTTAGGGTTAGGGTTAGGGTTAGGGTTAGCATTAAGTTTAGGGTTAGGGTTACAGTAAGGGTAAAGTTTAGGGTTAGGTTAAGGGTTAGGGTAACGATTACGGTTAGGGTTCGGGTTAGGGTTCAGGTTAGGGTTAGGGTTAGGGTTAGCATTAACGTTAGGGTTTGGGTTAGGGTTAGGGGAAGGGTAAGGGTTTGGGTTAGGGTTAGTGTTAGGGTAAGGGTAAGGTTAGGGTTAGGGGTCAGGGTTAGGGTTAGGTTTAGGTTTAGGGTAAGGGAAAGGATTAGCGTTAGGGTTAGGGTTAGGTTTGGGGTGAGGGTGAGGGTAAGAGTAAGGGTTAAGTTTAGGGTTAGGGTTATGGTAAGGGTAAGTTTTAGGGTTAGGGTTAGGATTAGGGTTAAGGTTAGGGTTAGGGTTAGGCAAAGAGTTAGGGTTAGGGTAAGTTTAGGGTTAGGGTTAGGGTTAGGGTTAGGGTTAGAGGTAGGTTTAGGGTTAGGGTAAGGGTAAGGCTTAGGGTTAGGATTAGGGCAAGGTTTAGTTTTAGGGTTACGGTTAGGGTAAGGGTTAGGGTTAGGGTTAGGGTTAGCATTAAGGTTAGGGTTAGTGTTAGGGTAAGGGTAAGGTTTAGGGTTAGGGTTAGGGTTAGGGTAAGGGTAAGGGTAAGGGTTACGTTTATAGGGTTAGGGTAAGGATTATGGTTAGGGTTAGGGTTAGGTTTAGGGTTAGGGTTAGGGTAAGGTAAGGGTTAGGTTTAGGTTTAGGTTCAGGGTTAGGGTTAGGGTAAGGGTTAGGGTTAATGTAAGGGTTAGGGTTAGTGTTAGGTTTAGGGTTAGGGTTAGGGTTAGGGTAAGGGTAAGGGTAAGTGTTAGGGTTAGGGTTAGGGTAAGGGTTAGGGTTAGGGTTAGGGTTAGATTTACTGTTAGGGTAAGGGTAAGGGTTAGGTTTAGGTTTAGGTTCAGGGTTAGGGTTAGGGTAAGGGTTAGGATTACTTTTAGTGTTAGGTTTAGGGTTAAGTTTAGGGTTAGGGTTAGGGTAAGGATAAGGGTTAGGGTTAGTGTTAGGGGTCAGAGTTAGGGTTAGGTTTATGTAAGGGTAAGGATTAGCGTTAGGGTTA
>JANJXV010000156.1:2112500-2135000 GCA_024803745.1 Megascapheus bottae
GGGTGAGGGTTAGGGTTAGTGGTTAGGGTTATGTTTAGGGTAAGAGTTAGGGATAGGGGTTATGGTTAGGGTTAGGGTTAGTGTAAGGGTTAGGGTTAGGGTTAGGGTTAGGGTAAGGGTTAGGGTTAGGGTTATGGTTAGGGCAAGGGTAAGTGTTAGGGTTAGGGTTAATGTTAGCGTTAGGGTTAGGGTAAGGTTAAGGGTTAGGATTAGGGTTAGGTTTAGGTTTATGATTGGGGTTAAAGTTAGGGTTAGGGTTAGGGTAAGGGTAAGTGTTAGGGTTAGGTTTAGGGTAAGGGTAAGTGTTAGGATTAGGGTTACGTTTTGGGTTAAGTTTAGGGTTAGGGTAAGGGTTAGGGTTAGGGTTAGGTTATGGTTAGGGTGAGGGTAAGGATTAGTTTTAGAGTTACGGTTAGGTTTAGGGTTAGGGTTAGGGTAAGGGTAATGGTTAGGGTTAGCCTTAGTGTTAAGTTTAGTGTTAGTGTGAGGATAGGGTTAGATTTAGATTTAGGGTTAGGCTTAGGGTGAGGGTAAGGATTAGGGTTAGGGTTAGGTTTAGGGTTAGGGTTAAAGTTAGGCTTAGGGTTACGGTTAGGGAAAGGGTAATAGTTAGGGTTAGGTTTATGGTTAGGGTTAGGGTTAGGATTAGGGTTAGGGTTTGGGTTAGGGTAAGGGTTAGGGTTAGTGTTAGGGTTAGGGTTAGCATTAAGGTTAGGGTTAGGATTAGGGTAAGGGTTAGGGTTAGGGTTAGGGTTAGGGAAAGGGTTAGGGTTAGGGTTAGGGTTAGGGTTAGGGTTAGGGTAAGGATTAGGGTTAGGTTTAGGGTTAGGGTAAATGTTAGGGTTAGGGTTATGGTTAGTTTTAGGGTTATGTTAAGGGTAAGGGTTATGGTTAGGTTTAGGTTTAGGGTTAGGGTTAGGGTAAGGGTTAGGGATAGGGTTAGTGTTAGATTTAGGGTTAAGCTTAGGGTTAGGTTTAGGGTAAGGTTAAGGGTTAGGGTTAGGGTTAGGGTTTAGGGTTAGTGTTAGGGTTATTTTTAGGGTTATGGTAAGTATAAGGTTTAGGGTTAGGGTTAGGGTTAGGGGTTAGGGTTAGGGTTAGGGTCAGGGTTAATGTTAGGTTTAGGGTAAGGGTAATTTTTAGGGTTAGGGTTAGGTTTAGTTTTGCGGTTATGGTTAGGGTAAGAGTAAGGGTTAGAGTTAGGTTTAGGGTTAGGTTTGGGGTTAGGGTTATGGTAAGGGTTAGGTTTGGGGTTAGGGGTAGGATAAGGATAAGTGTTAGTGTTATGTTTAGGGTTAGCTTTAGGGTTGGGGTTAGGGTAAGGGTAAGGGTTTGGGTTAAGTTTAGGTTTAGGGTTAGGTTACATTTAGGGTAAGGATTAGGGTTAGGGTAAGGGTTAGGGTTAGGGTTAGGGTTAGGTTAAGGGTTAGGGTTGGGGTAAGGTAATGGTTAGAGTTAGGTTTAGGGTTGGGGTTATTGTTATGGTTAGGGTTAGGTTAAGAGTAAGGTTTAGGTTTAGGGTTAGGGTTAGCGTAATGGTTCGGTTTAGGGTTAGGGTTAGGGTGAGGATTAGGGTTAGGGTTAGGGTTGGGGGTTAGGGTTATTGTTAGGTTTAGGGTAAGGGTTTGTGTTAGGGTTAGGGTAAAGTATAGGGTTATGGTTAGGGTAAGGCTAAGAGTTAGAGATAGGGGTAGGCTTAGGGTAAGGTTTAGGGTTAGGGTTAGGGTGAGCGTTAGGGTTAGGGTTATTGTTAGTGGTTAGGGTTAGTGTTAGGGTTAGGGTAAGGTTTAGGGTTAGGGTTAGGGTAAGGGTTAGGGTTGGGGTTAGCGTAAGGCTAACTATTAGATTTAGGTTTAGGGTAAGTGTTAGGGTTAGGGTTAGCGTTAGGGTAAGTCTAAGGGTTAAAGTTAGGGTTAGGGTTAGGGTTAGGGTTAGGGCTTAGGGTTAGGGTTAGGTTAAGGGTAAGAGTTAGGTTAAGGTTAAGGTTAGGATAAGGGTAAGGGTTAGGGTTAGGGTTAGGGTTATGGTTAAGGTTAGGGTTTGTGTTAGGGTTAGGATTAGGATTACGAAAAGGGTAAGAGTTAGGGTTAGGGTTAGGGTTAGGGTTAAGGCTAGACTTAGGGTTATGGTTAGGCTAAGTGTTAGGGTTAGGGTTAGGGTTAGGGTTAGAGGTAGGGACAGAGTTAGGATAAGGGTGAGGGTTAGGGTTAGGGTAAGGTTTAGGGTTAGGTGTTAGGGTTAGGGTTACGTTAAGGTAAGGGTTAGGGTTAGGGTTAGGGTAAGCTTTAGGGTTAGGGTTAGGGTTGGGGTTAAGGTTAGAGTTAGGATAAATACAAGAGTAACGGTTAGGGTTAGGGTTAGGTTTAGGTTTAAGGTTAGAGTTAGGGTAAGGGTAAGGGTTAGGGTTAGTGTTAGGGTTAGCGTAAAGTTTAGGATTAAGGTTATGTTTAGGGTTAGGGTAAGGGTAAGGGTAAGGTTTAGTGTTAGGTTTAGGGTTAGGGTTAGGTTTAGGGTTAGGGTTATGGTTAGGGTAAGGGTATGGGTTAGGGTTAGGGTTAGGGTTAGGGTTAAGTTTAGGGTTAGGGTTAGGGTTAGGGTAAGGTTTAGTTTTAGGGTTAGGGTTAGGTTTAGGTTTAGGGTTAGGGTTATGGTTAGGGTAAGGGTATGGGTTAGGGTTAGGGTTAGGGTTAGGTTCAGTGTTAGGGTTAGGTTTAGGGTAAGGGTTAGGGTTAGGGTTAGTGTTAGGTTTAGGATTATGGTTAGGGTTAGGGTTAGGGATAGGTTTGTGGTTAGGTTTAGGGTACGAGTAAGGCTTAGGGTTAGGGTTAGGGTTAGGGTTAGGGTTAGGGTTAGGATAAGGGTATGGGTTAGGGTTAGGGTTAGGTTCAGGGTTAGGGTTAGGTTTAGCGTAAGGGTTAGGGTTAGGGTTAATGTTAGGTTTAGGATTATGGTTAGGGTTAGGGTTAGGGATAGGATTGGGGTTAGGGTTAGGGTAAGAGTAAGGCTTAGGGTTAGGGTTAGGGTATGGGTTAGGGTTAGGGTTAGGAATAGGTTTAGGTTTGGTGTTAGGGTTATGGTAAGGGTAAGGGTTAGGGTTAGGGTTAGGGTTAGGTTAAGGGTAAGGTTTAGGGTTAAGGTTAGTGTTAGGGTTAGGTTTAGGGTTAGGGTAAGGATTAGGGTTAGGATAAGGGTTAGGGTTAGGTTTAGGGTTAGGGTTTGGTTAAGGGTTAAGGTTAGGGTAAGATTAAGGGTTAGGGTTAGGTTTAGGGTTGGGGTTAGGGTTAGGGTTAGGGTGAGGGTAAGGGTAAGGGTTTAGAGTTTGGGTTTGGGCTAGGGTAAGGGTTAGTGTTAGGGTTAGGGTTAGGGTAAAATTTAGAGTGAGGGTTAGGGTAAGGGTTAGGGTTAGGGTTTGGGTTTGGGTAAGGCTAAGTGTTAGAGTTAGGTTTAGTGTTAGGGTAAGAGTTAGGGTTAGGTTTAGGGTTAGGGTTAGGCTGAGCGTTAGGTTTAGGGTTAGGGTTAGGGTTAGGGTAAGGGTTAGGGTTAGGTTTGGGTTTAGGGTTAGGGTAAGTGTAAGGGTTAGGGTTAGGTTTAGGTTTATCGTAAGGGTTAGGATTAGGTTAGGGTTAGGGTTAGGATTGGGTTAGGGTTAGGGTAAGGTTCAGGGTTAGTTTAAAGTTTAGCTTTAGGGTTAGGGTTAGGGTAAGGGTAAGGGTAAGTTTTAGGGTTAGGGTTACGGATAGGGTTAGGGTTAGGGTTAGGGTAAGGGTAAGGGTTAGAATTAGGGTTAGGGGTAGTGTTAGGGTTAGGGTTAGGGTTAGGGTTAGTGTTAGGGTTAGTGTTAGGTTTAGGGTTAGGATTAGGGTAAGGGTAAGGGTTAGGTTTAGGGTTAGGGTTAGGGTAAGGGTAAGGGTTAGGATGAATGTTAGGGTTAGGGTTAGGTCTAGGGTTAAGGTAAGTGTAAGGGTTAGGGTTAGGGTTAGGGTAAGGGTTAGGCTTAGGTTTAGGGTTAAGTTTAGGGTTAGGGTTAGGGTTACGCTAAGGGTTAGGGGTAGGGTTAGGGTAATGGTTAGGGCTTGGGTTAGAGATAGGATTAGAGTTAGGGTTAGGGTTAGAGTAAGGGTAAGGGTTACGGTTAGGGTGAGGGTTAGGGTTAGTGGTTAGGGTTATGTTTAGGGTAAGAGTTAGGGATAGTGGTTATGGTTAGGGTTAGGGTTAGTGTAAGGATTAGGGTTATGGTTAGGGTTAGGGTAAGGGTTAGGGTTAGGTTTATGGTTAGGGCAGGGGTAAGTGTTAGGGTTAGGGTTAATGTTAGCGCTAGGGTTAGGGTAAGGTTAAGGGTTAGGATTAGGGTTAGGTTTAGGTTTATGATTGGGGTTAAAGTTAGGGTTAGGGTTAGGGTAAGGGTAAGTGTTAGGTTTAGGTTTAGGGTAAGGGTAAGTGTTAGGATTAGGGTTAGGATTTGGGTTAAGTTTAGGGTTAAGGTAAGGGTTAGGGTTAGGATTAGGGTATGGGTTAGGGTTAGGGTTAGGTTTAGGGTTAGGGTTAGGTTTAGGGTAAGGGTTAGGGTTAGGGTTAGGGTTAGTGTTAGGTTTAGGATTATGGTTAGGGTTAGGGTTAGGCTAAGAGTTAGGTTTAGGGTAAGGGTTAGGGTTAGGTTAAGGGTAAGGTTTAGGGTTAAGGTTAGGGTTAGGGTTAGGTTTACGGTTAGGGTAAGGATTAGGGTTAGGGTAAGGGTTAGGTTTAGGGTTAGGGTTTGGTTAAGAGTTAGGGTTAGGGTAAGATTAAGGGTTAGTGTTAGGTTTAGGGTTGGGGTTAGGGTTAGGATTATGGTGAGGGTAAGGATAAGGGTTAGAGTTCGGGTTAGGGCTAGGGTAAGGGTTAGTGTTAGGGTTAGGGTTAGGGTGAGGTTTAGGGTATGGGTTAGGGTTAGGTGTTTGGGTTAGGGTTAGGGTTTGGTTAAGAGTTAGGGTTAGGGTAAGATTAAGGGTTAGTGTTAGGTTTAGGGTTGGGGTTAGGGTTAGGATTATGGTGAGGGTAAGGATAAGGGTTAGAGTTCGGGTTAGGGCTAGGGTAAGGGTTAGTGTTAGGGTTAGGGTTAGGGTGAGGTTTAGGGTATGGGTTAGGGTTAGGGGTTTGGGTTAGGGTTAGGGTTAGGGTAAGGTTTAGGGTTAGGGTTAGGGTTATGGTTAGGGTTAGGGTGAGCGTTAGGTTTAAGGTTAGGGTTAGGGGTTACGGTTAGTGTTAGCATTGGGGTAAGAGTTAGGGTTAGGGTTAGGGTAAGGCTAAGGTTTAGAGTTAGTGTTAGGGTTAGGGTAAGGGTTAGGGTTAGGGTTAGGGTAAGGCTAACGGTTAGAATTAGGGTTAGGGTAAGGGTTAGCGTTAGGGTTAAGGTTAGGGTTAGTGTTACCTTTAGGGTTAGGGTTAGGGTAAGGGTTAGGTTTAGGGTTAGGTTTAGGCTTCAGGTTAGGTTTAGGGTTAGCGTTAGGCTAAGGGTTAGGGTTGGGTTGAGGGTTATGGTTAGGGTTAGGGTTAATGTTAGGGTTAGAGGTAGTGTTAGGGTTAGGGTAAGGGTAAGGGTTAGGGTTAGGCTTAGGGTTAGGGTTAGGTTTAAGGTTAGAGTTAGGGTAAGGGTAAGGGTTAGGGTTAGGGTTAGGGTTAGCTTTAGGGTTAGGGTTAGGGTAAGGGTAAGCTTTAGGGTTAGGGTTAGGGTTAGGTTTAGGTTTAAGATTAGAGTTAGGATAAGGGTAAGGGTTAGGGTTAGGGTTAGCGTTAGGTGTAGGTTTACGGATAGGGTTAGGGTTAGGGTTAGGATTACGGTAAGGGTTACGGTTAGGGTTAGGTTTATGGTTAGGGTTACTGTAAGTGTAAGGGTTAGGGTTAGGGTTAGGTTCAGGGTTAGGGTTAGGGTAAGGGTTATGGTTAGGGTTAGTGTTAGGTTTAGGGTTAAGTTTAGGGTTAGGGTTAGAGTAAGGGTTAGGGTTAGGGTTAGTGTTAGGTTTAGGGTTAAGTTTAGGGTTAGGTTTAGGGTAAGGGTAAGGGTTAGGGTTAGGGTTAGGGGTTAGGGTTAGGTTAAGGTTATGTGTAGGGTTAGGGTAAGGGTCAGGTTTAGGGTTAGAGTTAGGGTAAGTGGTTAGGGTTAGGGTTAAGGTTAGGGTAAGGTTTAGGGTTAGGTTTAGGGTAAGGGTAAGGTTTAGGGTTAGGGTTAGGGTTAGGTTGGTGGTTAGTGTAAGGGTAAGAGTAAGGGTTAGGTTTAGGGTAAGGGTAAGTGTTGGGGTTACAGTTAGGTTTAGGGTTAGGGTGAGGGTTCTGTAAAGGGTTAGGGTTAGGGTTAGGGTAAGGGTTAGGGTTAGGGTTAGGGCTAGGGTTAAGGTTAGAGGTAGGGTTAGGGTTAGGGTAAGGTGAAGGGTTAGGGTCAGGTTTAGGGTTAGGGTAAGGGTTAGCGTTACGGGTTAGGTTTAGGGTAAGGGTTAGGGTTAGGGTTAGGGTAAACGTTAGGGTTAGGGTTACGGTTAGGGTAAGTCTAAGTGTTAGGGTTAGGGTTAGGGTTAGTGTAAAGGTAATCGTTAGGGTTAGGTTTAGGTTTAGGGTTGGGGTAAGGATTAGTGTTAGGGTGAGTGTTAGGGTAAGGGTAAGGGTTAGGGTTAGGGTTAGGGGAAGTATAAGGGTTAAGTTTAGGGTTAGGGTTAGGGTAAGGATTAGTGTTAGGGTTAGGGTTAGGTTTAGGGTTAGGGTAAGGGTAAGGGTTAGGGTTAGGGTTAGGTTTAGGGTTAGGGTTTAGGTAAGGGTTAGGGTTAGGGTTAGTGTTGGGTTTAGGGTTAAGGTTAGGGATAGGGTTAGGGTAAGGGTAAGGGTTAGGGTTAGGGTTAGGTTTAGGGGTTAGGGTTAGGGTTGGGGTTAGTTTTAGGGTTAGGGTAAGGGTAAGGTTTAGCGTTAGGGATATGTTTGGGGTTAGGATTAGGGTAAGAGTAAGGGTTAGGGTTAGGGTTAGGTTTATGGGAAGGGTTAGGGGTAGGTTAGGGTTATGGTTAGGTTTGGGGTTAGGGTTAGGGTAAGGTTTAGGGTTAGGGTAAAGTTTAGGGTTAGGGTTAGGGTTAGGGTAAGTGTAAGTGTTACGGTTTGGGTTAGGGTTAGGGTTAGTGTTACGGTTTGGGTTAGGGTTAGGGTTAGTGTTACGGTTAGGGTAAGGGTAAGGGTTAGAGTTAGGGTTAGGGTTAGTGTTACGGTTAGTGTTAGGTTTAGGGTAGGGTTAGGGTAAGGGTAAGGGTTAGGTTTAGGATTATGGTTAGGGTAAGGGTAAGGGTTAGGATGACGGTTAGGGTTAGGATTGGCGGTTAGGGTTAGGCTTAGGGTTAGGTTTAGGGTAAGGGTTTGGGTTAGGGTTAGGGTTAGAGTTAGGGTAAGGGTTAGGGTTAGGGGTTAGGTTTACAGTTAGGTTTAGGGTTAGGTTGAGGGTTCGCCAAAGGGTTAGGGTTAGGATTAGGGTTAGGGTTAGGGTTAGGGTTAGGGTTAGGTTTAGGGTAAGGGTTAGGGTTAGGGTTAGGGTAAGGGTAAGCGTTAGCGTTAGGGTTAGGTTTACGGTTGGGGTTAAGGTTAGGGTGAGTGTTAGGGTAAGGTTAAGGGTTAGGGTTAAGGTTAGGGTTAGGTTTAAGATTAGGGTTAGGGTAAGGGTAAGGGTTAGGGTTAGGGTTAGGGTTAGGGTAAGGCTAAGGGTTAGGGTTAGGGTTAGGGTTAGGGTTAGTGTTAGGCTAAGAGTAAGGTTTAGGGTTAGGGTTATGGTTAGGGTAAGGGTTAGGTTTAGGTTTAGTGTAAGCGTAAGGTTTAGGGTTAGGGTTAGGGTTAGGCTTGGTGTTAGGGTTAGGGTCAGAGTAAGGGTTAGGGTTAGGGTTAGGGTTAGGGTTAGGGAAAGGGTAAGGGTTAAGGTTAGGATTAGGATTAGGGTTAGGGTAAGGGTAAGGTTTAGGGTTAGGGTTAGGGTTAGCGATTAGGGTTAGGGTTAGGGTTAGGGGAAGGGTTAGGGTTAGGGTTAGCGATTAGGGTTAGGGTTAGGGTTAGGGGAAGGGTTAGGTTTAGGGTAGGAGTTAGGGTTAGCGTTAAGGTTAATGTTAGCATTAAGTTTAAGGTTAGGTTAGGGTAAGTGTAAGGGTTAGGGTTAGGGTTAATGTAAGTGTAAGGGTTAGTTTTAGGGTTAGGGTTAGGGTAAGGGTAAGTGTTAGGGTTAGGGTTAGGGTTAGGTTTAGGGTTAGGGTAAGGGTAAGGTTAGGGTTAGGGTTAGGTTTAGGGTTAGGGCTAAGGTAAGGGTAAGGGTTAGGGTTAGGGTTAGGGTTTAGGGTTAGGTTTTGGGTCAGTTTTAGGGTTAGGGTAAGGGTAAGGTTTAGCGTTAGGGTTAGGTTTAGGGTTAGGGTTAGGCTAAGTGTAAGGGTTAGGGTTAGGGTTAGGTTTATCGTAAGGGTTATGGTTAGGTTAGGGTTAGGTTTAGGTTTGGGTTAGGGTTAGGGTAAGGTTCAGGGTAAGTGTTACGGTTAGGGTTAGGGATAGGGTTAGTGTTAGGGTTAGGGTAAGGGTAAGGGTTAGAATTAGGGTTAGGAGTAGTGTTAGGGTTAGGGTTATGGTTAGGGTTAGTGTTAGGGTTAGTGTTAGGTTTAGGGTTAGGGTTAGGGTTAGGGTAAGGGTAAGGGTTAGGGTTAGGGTTAGGGTTATTGTTAGGGTTAAGGTTAGGGTTATTGTTAGTGTTACGCTAAGGGTTAGGGTTAGGGTTAGGGTAAGGGTTAGGGCTTGGGTTAGAGTAAGGATTAGAGTTAGGTTTAGGGTTAGAGTAAGGATAAGGGTTACGGTTAGGGTGAGGGTTAGGGTTAGTGGTTAGGGTTATGTTTAGGGTAAGAGTTAGGGATAGGGGTTATGGTTAGGGTTAGGGTTAGTGTAAGGGTTAGGGTTAGGGTTAGGGTTAGGGTAAGGGTTAGGGTTAGGGTTATGGTTAGGGCAAGGGTAAGTGTTAGGGTTAGGGTTAATGTTAGCGTTAGGGTTAGGGTAAGGTTAAGGGTTAGGATTAGGGTTAGGTTTAGGTTTATGATTGGGGTTAAAGTTAGGGTTAGGGTTAGGGTAAGGGTAAGTGTTAGGGTTAGGTTTAGGGTAAGGGTAAGTGTTAGGATTAGGGTTACGTTTTGGGTTAAGTTTAGGGTTAGGGTAAGGGTTAGGGTTAGGGTTAGGTTATGGTTAGGGTGAGGGTAAGGATTAGTTTTAGAGTTACGGTTAGGTTTAGGGTTAGGGTTAGGGTAAGGGTAATGGTTAGGGTTAGCCTTAGTGTTAAGTTTAGTGTTAGTGTGAGGATAGGGTTAGATTTAGATTTAGGGTTAGGCTTAGGGTGAGGGTAAGGATTAGGGTTAGGGTTAGGTTTAGGGTTAGGGTTAAAGTTAGGCTTAGGGTTACGGTTAGGGAAAGGGTAATAGTTAGGGTTAGGTTTATGGTTAGGGTTAGGGTTAGGATTAGGGTTAGGGTTTGGGTTAGGGTAAGGGTTAGGGTTAGTGTTAGGGTTAGGGTTAGCATTAAGGTTAGGGTTAGGATTAGGGTAAGGGTTAGGGTTAGGGTTAGGGTTAGGGAAAGGGTTAGGGTTAGGGTTAGGGTTAGGGTTAGGGTTAGGGTTAGGGTAAGGATTAGGGTTAGGTTTAGGGTTAGGGTAAATGTTAGGGTTAGGGTTATGGTTAGTTTTAGGGTTATGTTAAGGGTAAGGGTTATGGTTAGGTTTAGGTTTAGGGTTAGGGTTAGGGTAAGGGTTAGGGATAGGGTTAGTGTTAGATTTAGGGTTAAGCTTAGGGTTAGGTTTAGGGTAAGGTTAAGGGTTAGGGTTAGGGTTAGGGTTTAGGGTTAGTGTTAGGGTTATTTTTAGGGTTATGGTAAGTATAAGGTTTAGGGTTAGGGTTAGGGTTAGGGGTTAGGGTTAGGGTTAGGGTCAGGGTTAATGTTAGGTTTAGGGTAAGGGTAATTTTTAGGGTTAGGGTTAGGTTTAGTTTTGCGGTTATGGTTAGGGTAAGAGTAAGGGTTAGAGTTAGGTTTAGGGTTAGGTTTGGGGTTAGGGTTATGGTAAGGGTTAGGTTTGGGGTTAGGGGTAGGATAAGGATAAGTGTTAGTGTTATGTTTAGGGTTAGCTTTAGGGTTGGGGTTAGGGTAAGGGTAAGGGTTTGGGTTAAGTTTAGGTTTAGGGTTAGGTTACATTTAGGGTAAGGATTAGGGTTAGGGTAAGGGTTAGGGTTAGGGTTAGGGTTAGGTTAAGGGTTAGGGTTGGGGTAAGGTAATGGTTAGAGTTAGGTTTAGGGTTGGGGTTATTGTTATGGTTAGGGTTAGGTTAAGAGTAAGGTTTAGGTTTAGGGTTAGGGTTAGCGTAATGGTTCGGTTTAGGGTTAGGGTTAGGGTGAGGATTAGGGTTAGGGTTAGGGTTGGGGGTTAGGGTTATTGTTAGGTTTAGGGTAAGGGTTTGTGTTAGGGTTAGGGTAAAGTATAGGGTTATGGTTAGGGTAAGGCTAAGAGTTAGAGATAGGGGTAGGCTTAGGGTAAGGTTTAGGGTTAGGGTTAGGGTGAGCGTTAGGGTTAGGGTTATTGTTAGTGGTTAGGGTTAGTGTTAGGGTTAGGGTAAGGTTTAGGGTTAGGGTTAGGGTAAGGGTTAGGATTGGGGTTAGCGTAAGGCTAACTATTAGATTTAGGTTTAGGGTAAGTGTTAGGGTTAGGGTTAGCGTTAGGGTAAGTCTAAGGGTTAAAGTTAGGGTTAGGGTTAGGGTTAGGGTTAGGGCTTAGGGTTAGGGTTAGGTTAAGGGTAAGAGTTAGGTTAAGGTTAAGGTTAGGATAAGGGTAAGGGTTAGGGTTAGGGTTAGGGTTATGGTTAAGGTTAGGGTTTGTGTTAGGGTTAGGATTAGGATTATGAAAAGGGTAAGAGTTAGGGTTAGGGTTAGGGTTAGGGTTAAGGTTAGACTTAGGGTTATGGTTAGGCTAAGTGTTAGGGTTAGGGTTAGGGTTAGGGTTAGAGGTAGGGACAGAGTTAGGATAAGGGTGAGGGTTAGGGTTAGGGTAAGGTTTAGGGTTAGGTGTTAGGGTTAGGGTTACGTTAAGGTAAGGGTTAGGGTTAGGGTTAGGGTAAGCTTTAGGGTTAGGGTTAGGGTTGGGGTTAAGGTTAGAGTTAGGATAAATACAAGAGTAACGGTTAGGGTTAGGGTTAGGTTTAGGTTTAAGGTTAGAGTTAGGGTAAGGGTAAGGGTTAGGGTTAGTGTTAGGGTTAGCGTAAAGTTTAGGATTAAGGTTATGTTTAGGGTTAGGGTAAGGGTAAGGGTAAGGTTTAGTGTTAGGTTTAGGGTTAGGGTTAGGTTTAGGGTTAGGGTTATGGTTAGGGTAAGGGTATGGGTTAGGGTTAGGGTTAGGGTTAGGGTTAAGTTTAGGGTTAGGGTTAGGGTTAGGGTAAGGTTTAGTTTTAGGGTTAGGGTTAGGTTTAGGTTTAGGGTTAGGGTTATGGTTAGGGTAAGGGTATGGGTTAGGGTTAGGGTTAGGGTTAGGTTCAGTGTTAGGGTTAGGTTTAGGGTAAGGGTTAGGGTTAGGGTTAATGTTAGGTTTAGGATTATGGTTAGGGTTAGGGTTAGGGATAGGTTTGTGGTTAGGTTTAGGGTACGAGTAAGGCTTAGGGTTAGGGTTAGGGTTAGGGTTAGGGTTAGGGTTAGGATAAGGGTATGGGTTAGGGTTAGGGTTAGGTTCAGGGTTAGGGTTAGGTTTAGCGTAAGGGTTAGGGTTAGGGTTAATGTTAGGTTTAGGATTATGGTTAGGGTTAGGGTTAGGGATAGGATTGGGGTTAGGGTTAGGGTAAGAGTAAGGCTTAGGGTTAGGGTTAGGGTATGGGTTAGGGTTAGGGTTAGGAATAGGTTTAGGTTTGGTGTTAGGGTTATGGTAAGGGTAAGGGTTAGGGTTAGGGTTAGGGTTAGGTTAAGGGTAAGGTTTAGGGTTAAGGTTAGTGTTAGGGTTAGGTTTAGGGTTAGGGTAAGGATTAGGGTTAGGATAAGGGTTAGGGTTAGGTTTAGGGTTAGGGTTTGGTTAAGGGTTAAGGTTAGGGTAAGATTAAGGGTTAGGGTTAGGTTTAGGGTTGGGGTTAGGGTTAGGGTTAGGGTGAGGGTAAGGGTAAGGGTTTAGAGTTTGGGTTTGGGCTAGGGTAAGGGTTAGTGTTAGGGTTAGGGTTAGGGTAAAATTTAGAGTGAGGGTTAGGGTAAGGGTTAGGGTTAGGGTTTGGGTTTGGGTAAGGCTAAGTGTTAGAGTTAGGTTTAGTGTTAGGGTAAGAGTTAGGGTTAGGTTTAGGGTTAGGGTTAGGCTGAGCGTTAGGTTTAGGGTTAGGGTTAGGGTTAGGGTAAGGGTTAGGGTTAGGTTTGGGTTTAGGGTTAGGGTAAGTGTAAGGGTTAGGGTTAGGTTTAGGTTTATCGTAAGGGTTAGGATTAGGTTAGGGTTAGGGTTAGGATTGGGTTAGGGTTAGGGTAAGGTTCAGGGTTAGTTTAAAGTTTAGCTTTAGGGTTAGGGTTAGGGTAAGGGTAAGGGTAAGTTTTAGGGTTAGGGTTACGGATAGGGTTAGGGTTAGGGTTAGGGTAAGGGTAAGGGTTAGAATTAGGGTTAGGGGTAGTGTTAGGGTTAGGGTTAGGGTTAGGGTTAGTGTTAGGGTTAGTGTTAGGTTTAGGGTTAGGATTAGGGTAAGGGTAAGGGTTAGGTTTAGGGTTAGGGTTAGGGTAAGGGTAAGGGTTAGGATGAATGTTAGGGTTAGGGTTAGGTCTAGGGTTAAGGTAAGTGTAAGGGTTAGGGTTAGGGTTAGGGTAAGGGTTAGGCTTAGGTTTAGGGTTAAGTTTAGGGTTAGGGTTAGGGTTACGCTAAGGGTTAGGGGTAGGGTTAGGGTAATGGTTAGGGCTTGGGTTAGAGATAGGATTAGAGTTAGGGTTAGGGTTAGAGTAAGGGTAAGGGTTACGGTTAGGGTGAGGGTTAGGGTTAGTGGTTAGGGTTATGTTTAGGGTAAGAGTTAGGGATAGTGGTTATGGTTAGGGTTAGGGTTAGTGTAAGGATTAGGGTTATGGTTAGGGTTAGGGTAAGGGTTAGGGTTAGGTTTATGGTTAGGGCAGGGGTAAGTGTTAGGGTTAGGGTTAATGTTAGCGCTAGGGTTAGGGTAAGGTTAAGGGTTAGGATTAGGGTTAGGTTTAGGTTTATGATTGGGGTTAAAGTTAGGGTTAGGGTTAGGGTAAGGGTAAGTGTTAGGTTTAGGTTTAGGGTAAGGGTAAGTGTTAGGATTAGGGTTAGGATTTGGGTTAAGTTTAGGGTTAAGGTAAGGGTTAGGGTTAGGATTAGGGTATGGGTTAGGGTTAGGGTTAGGTTTAGGGTTAGGGTTAGGTTTAGGGTAAGGGTTAGGGTTAGGGTTAGGGTTAGTGTTAGGTTTAGGATTATGGTTAGGGTTAGGGTTAGGCTAAGAGTTAGGTTTAGGGTAAGGGTTAGGGTTAGGTTAAGGGTAAGGTTTAGGGTTAAGGTTAGGGTTAGGGTTAGGTTTAGGGTTAGGGTAAGGATTAGGGTTAGGGTAAGGGTTAGGTTTAGGGTTAGGGTTTGGTTAAGAGTTGGGGTTAGGGTAAGATTAAGGGTTAGTGTTAGGTTTAGGGTTGGGGTTAGGGTTAGGATTATGGTGAGGGTAAGGATAAGGGTTAGAGTTCGGGTTAGGGCTAGGGTAAGGGTTAGTGTTAGGGTTAGGGTTAGGGTGAGGTTTAGGGTATGGGTTAGTGTTAGGGGTTTGGGTTAGGGTTAGGGTTAGGGTAAGGTTTAGGGTTAGGGTTAGGGTTATGGTTAGGGTTAGGGTGAGCGTTAGGTTTAAGGTTAGGGTTAGGGGTTACGGTTAGTGTTAGCATTGGGGTAAGAGTTAGGGTTAGGGTTAGGGTAAGGCTAAGGTTTAGAGTTAGTGTTAGGGTTAGGGTAAGGGTTAGGGTTAGGGTTAGGGTAAGGCTAACGGTTAGAATTAGGGTTAGGGTAAGGGTTAGCGTTAGGGTTAAGGTTAGGGTTAGTGTTACCTTTAGGGTTAGGGTTAGGGTAAGGGTTAGGGTTAGGGTTAGGTTTAGGCTTCAGGTTAGGTTTAGGGTTAGCGTTAGGCTAAGGGTTAGGGTTGGGTTGAGGGTTATGGTTAGGGTTAGGGTTAATGTTAGGGTTAGAGGTAGTGTTAGGGTTAGGGTAAGGGTAAGGGTTAGGGTTAGGCTTAGGGTTAGGGTTAGGTTTAAGGTTAGAGTTAGGGTAAGGGTAAGGGTTAGGGTTAGGGTTAGGGTTAGCTTTAGGGTTAGGGTTAGGGTAAGGGTAAGCTTTAGGGTTAGGGTTAGGGTTAGGTTTAGGTTTAAGATTAGAGTTAGGATAAGGGTAAGGGTTAGGGTTAGGGTTAGCGTTAGGTGTAGGTTTACGGATAGGGTTAGGGTTAGGGTTAGGGTTACGGTAAGGGTTACGGTTAGGGTTAGGTTTATGGTTAGGGTTACTGTAAGTGTAAGGGTTAGGGTTAGGGTTAGGTTCAGGGTTAGGGTTAGGGTAAGGGTTATGGTTAGGGTTAGTGTTAGGTTTAGGGTTAAGTTTAGGGTTAGGGTTAGAGTAAGGGTTAGGGTTAGGGTTAGTGTTAGGTTTAGGGTTAAGTTTAGGGTTAGGTTTAGGGTAAGGGTAAGGGTTAGGGTTAGGGTTAGGGGTTAGGGTTAGGTTAAGGTTATGTGTAGGGTTAGGGTAAGGGTCAGGTTTAGGGTTAGAGTTAGGGTAAGTGGTTAGGGTTAGGGTTAAGGTTAGGGTAAGGTTTAGGGTTAGGTTTAGGGTAAGGGTAAGGTTTAGGGTTAGGGTTAGGGTTAGGTTGGTGGTTAGTGTAAGGGTAAGAGTA
The DNA here is from genome assembly GCA_024803745.1 of Megascapheus bottae. Classification (NCBI taxonomy): domain Eukaryota; kingdom Metazoa; phylum Chordata; class Mammalia; order Rodentia; family Geomyidae; genus Megascapheus; species Megascapheus bottae. The sequence continues at coordinate 2,127,382 of JANJXV010000156.1, forward strand.
AGGGTTAGGTTTAGGGTAAGGGTAAGTGTTGGGGTTACAGTTAGGTTTAGGGTTAGGGTGAGGGTTCTGTAAAGGGTTAGGGTTAGGGTTAGGGTAAGGGTTAGGGTTAGGGTTAGGGCTAGGGTTAAGGTTAGAGGTAGGGTTAGGGTTAGGGTAAGGTGAAGGGTTAGGGTCAGGTTTAGGGTTAGGGTAAGGGTTAGCGTTACGGGTTAGGTTTAGGGTAAGGGTTAGGGTTAGGGTTAGGGTAAACGTTAGGGTTAGGGTTACGGTTAGGGTAAGTCTAAGTGTTAGGGTTAGGGTTAGGGTTAGTGTAAAGGTAATCGTTAGGGTTAGGTTTAGGTTTAGGGTTGGGGTAAGGATTAGTGTTAGGGTGAGTGTTAGGGTAAGGGTAAGGGTTAGGGTTAGGGTTAGGGGAAGGATAAGGGTTAAGTTTAGGGTTAGGGTTAGGGTAAGGATTAGTGTTAGGGTTAGGGTTAGGTTTAGGGTTAGGGTAAGGGTAAGGGTTAGGGTTAGGGTTAGGTTTAGGGTTAGGGTTTAGGTAAGGGTTAGGGTTAGGGTTAGTGTTGGGTTTAGGGTTAAGGTTAGGGATAGGGTTAGGGTAAGGGTAAGGGTTAGGGTTAGGGTTAGGTTTAGGGGTTAGGGTTAGGGTTGGGGTTAGTTTTAGGGTTAGGGTAAGGGTAAGGTTTAGCGTTAGGGATATGTTTGGGGTTAGGATTAGGGTAAGAGTAAGGGTTAGGGTTAGGGTTAGGTTTATGGGAAGGGTTAGGGGTAGGTTAGGGTTATGGTTAGGTTTGGGGTTAGGGTTAGGGTAAGGTTTAGGGTTAGGGTAAAGTTTAGGGTTAGGGTTAGGGTTAGGGTAAGTGTAAGTGTTACGGTTTGGGTTAGGGTTAGGGTTAGTGTTACGGTTTGGGTTAGGGTTAGGGTTAGTGTTACGGTTAGGGTAAGAGTTAGGGTTAGGGTTAGTGTTACGGTTAGTGTTAGGTTTAGGGTAGGGTTAGGGTAAGGGTAAGGGTTAGGTTTAGGATTATGGTTAGGGTAAGGGTAAGGGTTAGGATTAATGTTAGGGTTAGGGTTAGGGTTAGGGTTAGGATTAGGGTAAGGGTAAGGGTTAGGGTTAGGGTTAGGGTAAGGGTTAGGGTTAGGGTTAGGGTTAGGGTAAGGGTTAGGGTTAGGATTAGGGGTTAGGGTTAGGTTAAGGTTAGGTGTAGGTTTAGGGTAAGGGTAAGGTTTAGGGTTAGGGTTAAGGTTAGTGGTTAGGGTTAGCGTTAAGGTTAGGGTAAGGTTTAGGGTTAGGTTTAGGGTAAGGGTAAGGTTTAGGGTAAGGGTTAGGGTTAGGTTTGTGGTTAGGGTAAGGGTAAGAGTAAGGGTTAGGTTTAGGGTAAAGGTAAGGGTTAGGATTACAGTTAGGTTTAGGGTTAGGGTGAGAGTTCGGTAAAGGGTTAGGATTAGGGTTAGGGTAAGGGTTAGGGTTAGGGTTAGGGCTAGGGTTAGGGTTAGAGGTAGGGTTAGGGTTAGGGTAAGGTTAAGGTTAGGGTCAGGTTTAGGGTTAGGGTAAGGGTTAGCTTTAGGGCTTAGGGTTAGGGTAAGGGTTAGGGTTAGGGTTAGGGTAAAATTTACGGTTAGGGTTACGGTTAGGGTAAGTCTAAGAGTTAGGGTTAGGGTTAGGGTTTGTGTAAAGGTAATCGTTAGGGTTAGGTTTAGGTTTAGGGTTGGGGTAAGGATTAGTGTTAGGATGAGTGTTCGGGTAAGGGTAATTGTTAGGGTTAGGGTTAGGGTTAGGTTCAGGGTTAGGGTTAGGGTAAGGATTAGTGTTAGGGTTAGGGTTAGGGTTAGGTTTAGGGTTAGGGTAAGGGTTAGGGTTAGGGTTAGATTAGGGTTAGGGTTAAGGTAAGGGTTAGGGTTAGGGTTAGGGTTAGTGTTGGGTTTAGGGTTAAGGTTAGGGTTAGGGTTAGGGTAAGGGTAAGGGTTAGAGTTAGGGTTAGGGTTAGTGTTAGGGTAGGTTTAGGGTTAGGGTTAGTGTTACAGTTAGTGTTAGTTTTAGGGTAGGGTTACGGTAAGGGTAAGGGTTAGGTTTAGGGTTAGGATTAGGGTAAGAGTAAGGGCTAGAATTAATGTTAGGTTTAGGGTTAGGGTTAGCGTTAGGTTTAGGGTTAGGATTAGGGTAAGGGTAAGGGTTAGGGTTAGGATTAGGGTTAGGGTAAGGTTTAGGGTTAGGGTTAGGGTTAGGGTTAGGGTAAGGGTAAGGTTAGTGTTAGGTTTAGGTTTTGAGTTAGGGTTAGGTTTCGAGTAAGAGTAAGTGTTAGAATTAGGGTTAGGTTTTGGGTTAGGTTTAGGATTAGTGCAAGGGTAATGGTTAGGTTTAGTGTTAGGGTTAGGGTTAGGTTTAGGGTTAGGTTGAGGGTAAGGATTAGTTTTAGAGTTAGGGTTAGGTTTAGGGTTAGGGTTAGGATAAGGGTATTGGTTAGGGTTAGCGTTAGGGTTAAGTTTAGTGTTAGTGTTAGTGTTAGGATTAGGGTTAGCTTTAGGTTTAGGGTTAGGCTTAGGGTAAGGGTAAGGGTTAGGGTTAGGGTTAGGTTTAGGGTTAGGGTTAAAGTTAGGGTTAGGGTTATGTTTAGGGAAAGGGTTAGGATTAGGATTAGGGTTTGGGTTAGTGTAAGTTTTAGGGTTAGTGTTAGGGATAGGGTTTGGGTAAGTGTAAGGGTTAGGGTTAGGGTTAGGGTTAGGGTTAGCATTAAGGTTAGGGTTAGGGTTAGGGTAAGGGTAAGGGTTAGGTTTAGGGTTAGGTTTAGGGTTGGGGTTAGGGTTAGGGTTGGTTTTAGGTTTAGGGTTAGGGTTAGGGTAAGGGTCAGGGTTAGGGTTAGGGTTAGGGTTAGATTTAGGGTAAGGGTTAGGGTTAGGGGTTAGATTTAGGGTTAGGGTTAGGATTAGGGTAAGGTTTAGGGTTAGGTTAAGGGTTAGTGTTAGAGTTAGGGTTAGGGTTAGGGTAAGAGTAAGGGTTAGAGTTAGGTTTAGGTTTAGGGTTTAGGGTTAGGATTAGGGTTAGGGTAAGGGTCAGGTTTAGGGTTAGGGTAAGGGTAAGTGTTAGGGTTAGGGTTATGGTTAGGGTTAGGGTTAGGCTAAGGGTAAGTGTTAGGTTTAGGGTTAGGGTTAGGTTTACTGTTAGGGTTAGGGTAAGGATAAGGGTTAGGGTTAGGTTTGGGTTAGGGTTAAGTTTAGGGTTAGGGTTAGGGTTAGGGTTAGGGGTAGGATTAGGGTTAGGTTTAGGTGCAGGGTTAGGGTTAAGGTAAGTGTAAGGGTTAGGGTTAAGGTTAGTGTTAGGTTTAGGGTTAAGTTTAGGGTTAGGGTTAGAGTAAGGGTAAGGGTTAGGGTTAGGGTTAGGGTTAGGGGTTAGAGTTAGGGTTAAGGTTAGTTTTAGGGTTAGGGTAAGGGTAAGGTTTAAGGTTAGGGTTAGGGTTAGGGGTTAGGGTTAGGGTTAGGATTAGGGTAAGGGTTAGGGTTAGGTTGAGGGTAAGGTTAAGTGTTAGGGTTAGGGTTAGGTTTGTGTTTAGGGTTAGGGTAAGTGTAAGTGTTATGGTTAGGGTAAGGGTTAGGGTTAGGGTTAGGGTTACAGTTAGGTTTAGGGTTAGGGCGAGTGTTCGGCACAGGGTTAGGGTTAGGGTTAGGGTAAGGGTTAGGTTTAGGGTTAGGGTTAGGGTTAGAGTTAGGGTTAGGGTTAGGGTAAGGGTAAGGGTTAGGGTTAGGGTTAGGGTTAGGTTTAAGTTTAGAGTTAGGGTAACGGTAAGGGTTAGGTTTAGGGTTAGGTTTAGGGTTAGGGTTAGGTAAGGGTAAGCGTTAGGTTTAGGGTTAGGGTTTAAGGTTAGAGTTAGGGTAAGGGTAAGGGTTAGGGTTAGGGTTAGGGTTAGGGTTAGGCCAAGGGTAAGGGTTAGGTTTAGTGTTAGGGTTAGGTTTACTGTTAGGGTTAGGGTAAGGATAAGGGTTAGGGTTAGGTTTGGGTTAGGGTTAAGTTTAGGGTTAGGGTTAGGGTTAGGGTTAGGGGTAGGATTAGGGTTAGGTTTAGGTGTAGGGTTAGGGTTAAGGTAAGTGTATGGGTTAGGGTTAAGGTTAGGGTTAGGGGTAAGGTTAGGGTTAGGGTTAGGGTAAGGGTAAGGGATAGGGTTAGGGTTAGCTTCAGGGTTAGGCTTAGGGTAAGGATTAGGGTTAAGGTTAGTGTTAGGTTTAGGGTTAAGTTTAGGGTTAGGGTTAGAGTAAGGGTAAGGGTTAGGGTTAGGGTTAGGGGTTAGAGTTAGGGTTAAGGTTAGTTTTAGGGTTAGGGTAAGGGTTAGGTTTAAGGTTAGGGTTAGGGTTAGGGGTTAGGGTTAGGGTTAGGATTAGGGTAAGGGTTAGGGTTAGGTTGAGGGTAAGGTTAAATGTTAGGGTTAGGGTTAGGTTTGTGGTTAGGGTTAGGGTAAGAGTAAGTGTTATGGTTAGGGTAAGGGTAAGGGTTAGGGTTAGGGTTAGGGTTACAGTTAGGTTTAGGGTTAGGGCGAGTGTTCGGCACAGGGTTAGGGTTAGGGTTAGGGTAAGGGTTAGGTTTAGGGTTAGGGTTAGGGTTAGAGTTAGGGTTAGGGTTAGGGTAAGGGTAAGGGTTAGGGTTAGGGTTAGGGTTAGGGTTAGGTTTAAGGTTAGAGTTAGGGTAAGGGTAAGGGTTAGGGTTAGGGTTAGGTTTAGGGTTAGGGTTAGGTAAGGGTAAGCGTTAGGTTTAGGGTTAGGGTTAGGTTTAGGTTTAAGGTTAGAGTTAGGGTAAGGGTTAGTGTAAAGTTTAGGGGTAGGGTTAGGGTTGATGTTAGGGTAAGGGTAAGGGTTAGGGTTAGGTTTAGTGTTAGGTGTAGGGTTACGGATAGGGTTAGGGTTAGGGTTAGGGTTAGGGTTTCGGTGAGGGTTAGGGTTAGGTTTAGGGTTAGGGTTAGGGTAATGGTAAGGGTTAGGGTTTGGGTTAGGTTCAGGGTTAGGTTTAGGGTAAGGGTTAGGGTTAGGGTTAGTGTTTGGTTTAGGGTTAAATTTAAGGTTAGGGTTAGGGTAAGGGTAAGGGTTAGGGTTAGGGTTAGGGGTTAGGGTTAGGGTTAAGATTAGCTGTAGTGTTAGGGTAAGGGTAAGGTTTAGGATTAGGGTTGGGTTAGTGGTTAGGGTTAGGGTTAAGGTTAGGGTAAGGTTTAGGGTTAGGTTTAGGTTAAGGGTAAGGTTTAGGGTTCGAGTTAGGGTTAGGTTTGTGGTTAGGGTAAGGGTAAGAGTAAGGGTTAGGTTTAGGGTAAGGGTAAGGTTTAGGGTTAGGGTTAGGGTTACAGTTAGGTTTAGGTTTAGGGTGAGGGTTCGGGAAAGGATTAGGTTTAGGGTTAGGGTAAGGGTTAGGGTTAGGGTTAGGGCTAGAGCTAGGGTTAGAGGTAGGGTTAGGGTTAAGGTAAGGTTAAGGGTTAGGGTCAGGTTTAGGGTTAGGGTAAGGGTTAGCGTTAGGGGTTATTGTTAGGGTAAGGGTTAGGGTTAGGGTTAGGGTAAAAGTTATGGTTAGGCTTACGGTTAGGGTAAGTCTAAGTGTTAGGGTTAGGGTTAGGGTTAGGGTAAGGGTAAGCTTTAGGGTTAGAGTTAGGTTTAGGGTTAGGGTAAGGATTAGTGTTAGGGTGAGTGTTAGGGTAAGGGTAAGGGTTAGGGTTAGGGTTAGGGTAAGGGTAAGGGTTAGAGTCAGGGTTAGGGTTAGGGTAAAGATTAGTGTTAGGGTTAGGGTTAGGGTTAGGGTTAGGGTTAGGGGTTAGGGTTAGGGTTAGGTTTAGTTTTAGGGTTAGGGTAAGCGTAAGGTTTAGCGTTAGTGTTAGGTTTGGGGTTAGTGTTAGGGTAAGAGTATTGGTTAGGGTTAGGTTTAGGGTAAATGTTAGGGTTAGGGTTATGTTTAGGTTTAGGGTTATGGTAAGGGTAAGGGTTAGGTTTAGGCTTAGGTTTAGGGTTAGAGTTAGGGTAAGGGTTAGGGTTAGTTTTAGTGTTAGGTTTAGCGTTAAGGTTAGGGTTAGGGTTAGGGTAAGTTAAGGGTTAGGGTTAGGGTTAGGGGTTAGTGTTAGTTTTAGGGTTAATTTTAGGGTTAGGGTAAGGGTAAGGTTTAGGGTTAGGGTTAGGTTTAGCGGTTTTGGTTAGGGTTAGGGTTAGGGTTAGGGTAAGGGTTATGGTTAGGGTTAGGGTTAGGTTTGGGGTTAGGGTTAGGGTAAGGATAAGTGTTAGGGTTAGGGTTAGGGTTAGTTTTAGTGTTAGGGTTAGGGTTAGGGTTAGGGTAAGTTTAAGGTTTAGGGTTAACTTTAGAGTTAGGGTTAGGTTAGAGTTAGGGTAAGGCTTAGGGTTAGGGTAAGGGTTAGGGTTAGGGTTAGGGTTAGGGTTAGGTTAAGGGTTAGGGTTAGAGTTAGGGTTAGAGTTAGGGTTAGGGTTGGGGTTATGGTTAGGGTTAGGGTTAGGGTAAGGTTAAGGTTTAGGGTTAGGGTTAGAATAAGGGTTAGGGTTAGGGTTAGGGTTAGGGTGAGGATTAGGGTTAGGATTAGGGTTACGGGTTAGGGTTAGGGTTAGGTATAGGGGAAGGTTTAGTGTTAGGGTTAGGGTAAGTGTTAGGGTTAGGGTTAGAGTAAGGCTAAGGGTTAGAGTTAGGTTTAGGCTTAGGGTAAGGGTTAGGGTTATGTTTAGGGTGAGCGTTAGGGTTAGGGTTAGTGGTTAGGGTTAGTGTTAGGGTTAGGGTAAGGGTTAGGATTAGGGTTAGGGTAAGGGTTAGGGTCAGGGTTAGGGTAAGGCTAACCGTTAGTGTTATGTTTAGGGTAAGGTTTAGGGTTAGGTTTAGCGTTAGGGTAAGTCTAAGAGTTGAAGTTAGGGTTAGAGTTAGGGTTAGGGTTTGGGGTTAGGTTTATTGTTAGGGTTAGGGCAAGGGTAAGAGATAGGTTTAGGTTTAAGCGTAGTGTTAGGGTAAGTGTAATTGTTAGGGTTAGGGTTAGGGTTAAGGTTAGGGTTAGGGTTAGGGTTAGGGTTAGAGTTAGGGTTAGGGTTAGCATTAAGTTTAGGATTAGGGTTAGGGTAAGGGAAAGGTTTAGGTTTAGCGTTAGGGTTAGGGTAAGGATTATATTTTGGGTTAGGGTTAGGTTTAGAATTAAGGATAGGGTTAGGCTTAGGGTAAGGGTAAGGGTTAGATTTAGGGTTAGGGTCAGGGTTAGGGTTAGGGTTTAGGGTTAGGGTTAGTTTAAGGTTAGGTATAGGGTTAGGGTAAGGGTAAGGGTTAGGTATAGTGTTACGGTTAGGGTTAGGGATACGATTAAGGTTAGGATTATGGTTAGGGTTAGGGTTAGGGAAAGGGTAAGGGTTAGAGTTAGGGTTAGGGTTAGGGTAAGGGTTAGGGTTAGATTTAGGGTTAGGATTAGGGTTAGTGTTAGGGTAAGGATAGGGTTAGGGTTAGGGTTAGGGTTAGGGTAAGGGTTAGGGTTACGGTTATGGTAAGGTTTAGGGTTAGGGTTAGGGTTACAGTAAGGATTAGGGTTAGGGTTAGGGTAAGTGTTAGGGTTAGGGTTAGGGTTAGCATTAAAGTTAGGGTTAGGGTTAGGGTAAGGGTAAGGGTTAGGGTTAGGGTT
>JANJXV010000156.1:2137500-2243149 GCA_024803745.1 Megascapheus bottae
TTAGGGTTAGGGTTACAGTTAGGTTTAGGGTTAGGGTGAGTGGTCGGCAAAATTTAGGGTTAGGGTTAGGGTAAGGTTAGGTTTAGGGTTAGGGTTAGGGTTAGAGCTAGGGTTAGGGTTAGGGTAAGGGTAAGGGTTAGGCTTAGGGTTAGGGTTAGGGTTAGGTTGAACGTTAGAGTTAGGGTAAGGGTAAGGGTTAGGGTTAGGGTTAGGGTTAGGTTTAGGGTTAGGGTTAGGGTAAGGGTAAGCGTTAGGGTTAGGGTTAGTATTAGGGTTAGGTTTAAGGTTAGAGTTAGGGTAAGCTTAAGGGTTAGGGTTAGGGTAACGGCTAGCGTAAAGTTTAGGGGTAGGTTTAGGGTTAATGTTAGCGTAAGGGTAAGGGTTAGGGTTAGGGTTAGGGTTAGCGTTAGGTGTAGAGTTACGAATAGGGTTAGGGTTAGGGATAGGGTTAGGGTTAGGGATAGCGTTAGGGTAAGGGTAAGGGTTAGGGTTAGGGTTAGGTTCAGGGTTACGTTTAGGGTAAGGGTTAGGGTTAGGGTTAGTGTTAGGTTTAGGGTTAAGTTTATTGTTAGGGTTAGGGTAAGGTTTAGGGGAAGGGTTAGTGTTAGTGGTTACGGTTAGGGTTAAGTTTAGGGTAAGATTTAGGGTTAGGTTTAGGGTAAGGGTAAGGTTTAGGGTTATTGTTAGGGTTAGGGTAAGGTTTAGGGTTAGGGTTAGGGTTAGGGCTAGGGTTAGGGTTAGAGGTAGGGTTAGGGTTAGGGTAAGGTTAAGGTTTAGGGTCAGGGTTAGTGTGAGGGTAAGGGTTAGCATTCTGGGTTAGTCTTAGGGTAAGGGTTAGGGTTAGGGTTAGGGTAAAAGTTAGGGTTAGGGTTACGTTTAGGGTAAGTCTAAGTGTTAGGGTTAGGGTTAGGGTTAGGGTAAGTGTAAGCGTTAGGGTTAGGTTTAGGTTTAGTGTTGGGGTTAAGTTTAGGGTGATGTTAGGGTAAGGGTAAGGGTTAGGGTTAGGATTAGGGTAAGGGTAAGGGTTAGGGTTTGGGTTAGGGTAAGGATTAGTGTTAGGGTTAGGGTTAGGGTTAGGTTTAGGGTTAGGGTATGGGTATGGGATAGGGTTAGGGTTATGTTTAGGGTTAGGGTTAAGATAAGAGTTAGGGTTAGGGTTAGTATTGGGTTTAGGGTTAAGGTTAGGGTTATGGTTAGGGTAAGGGTAAGGGTTAGGGTTAGGGTTAGGGTTAGGGGTTAGGGTTAGGGATAGGGTTAGTTTTAGGGTTAGGGTAAGGGTAAGGTTTAGCTAGGGTTAGGTTTGGGGTTAGGTTTAGGGTAAGAGTAAGGGTTAGGGTTAGGGTTAGGTTTATGGTAAGGGTTAGCGTTAGGTTAGGTTTAGGGTTAGGTTTGGGGTTAGGGTTAGGGTAAGGTTTAGGGTTAGGGTAAAGTTTAGGGTTAGGGTTAGGTTTAGAGTAAGGGTAAGTGTTAGGGTTAGTGTTAGGGTTAGGTTAAGGGTAAGGGTTAGAGTTAGGTTTAAGGTTAGAGTTATGGTAGGGTTAGGGTTAGGGTTAGTGTTACGGTTAGTGTTAGGTTTAGGGTTAGGGTTAGGGTAAGGGTTAAGGTTAGGGGTTAGGGTTAGGTTTATGGTAAGATTTAGGGATAGGGATTAGGTTTAGGGTTAGGGTTAGTGTAAGGGTTAGGGTTAGGGTTACGGTTAGCGTTAGTGTAAGGGTTAGGTTAGGGTTAGGGTTAGGGTAAGAGTAAGGGTTAGGATTTATGTTAGGGTTAGTGTTAGGGTTAGGGTTAGGATTAGGGTAAGGGTAACGGTAAGGGTTAGGGTTAGGATAAGGGTTAGGTTTAGGGTTAGGGTAAGGGTTAGGGTTAGGGTTAAGGTTTGGGTTAGTGTTAGGGTTAGGGTTAGGGTAGGGGTAAGACTTAGGGTTAGGTTTAGGGTTAGGGTTAAGGTTAGGGTTAGGGTTTGGGTTAGGCTGAAGGTAAGGGTTAGGGTTAGGGTAAGGGTTAGGTCTTGGGTTAGGGTTACGGTTAGAGTTAGGGTTAGGGTTAGGGTAAGGGTAAGGGTTACGGTTAGGGTTAGGTTTAGGGTTAGTGGTTAGGGTTATATTTATTGTAAGGGTTAGGGACAGGGGTTAGGGTTAATGTTAGGGTCAGTGCAAGGGTTAGTGTTAGGGTTAGGGTTAGGGTAAGGGTGATGGTTAGGGTTAGGGCAACGGTAAGTGTTAGGGTTAGGGTTAGGGTTAGGGTTATGGTAAGGTTAAGAGTTAGGGTTAGGGTTAGGTTTATGTTTAGGTTTGGGGTTAAGTTTAGGGTTAGGGTTAGGGTAAGGGTGTTAGGGTTAGGTTTAGGATTAAGTTTAGGGTTAGGGGTTAGGGTTAGGGTTAGGGTTAGGGTTACGGTAAGGATTAGGGTTAGGGTTAGGGTTAGGGTAAGGGTAAGGGTTAGGGTTAGGGTAAGGGTAAGGGTTAGGGTTAGGGTAGGGTTAGGGTAACGGTTAGGGTTAGGGTTAGTGTTAGGGTAAGGGTAAGGGTTAGGGTTAGGGATAGGGTTGGGTTTAGGGTTAGGGTTAGGGTAAGGGTAAGGGTAATGGTTAGGGTTAGCGTTAACGTTAAGTTTAGTGTTAGTGTTAGGATTAGGGTTAGGTTTAGGGTTAATCTAAGGGTAAGGGTTAGGGTTAGTGTTAGGGTTATGGTTAGGTTTAGGGTTAGGGTGATGGTAAGGATTAGTTTTAGAGTTAGGGTTAGGTTCAGGTTTAGGGTTAGGATAAGGGTAATGGTTAGGGTTATGGTTAACGTTAAGTTTAGTTTTAGTGTTAGGATTAGGGTTAGGTTTAGGTTTAGGTTTAGGCTTAGGTTAATGGTAATTGTTAGGGTTAGGGTTAGGTTTAGGGTTAGGGTTAAAGTTAGGGTTACAGTTATGCTTAGGGAAAGGGTAAGGGTTAGGGTTAGGTTTATGATTAGGGTTAGGGTTTGGGGTAGGGTAAGGGTTAGAGGTAGAGTTAGGGTTAGCATTAAGGTTAGGGTTAGGGTTAGGGTAAGGGTAAGGGTTAGGTTTAGGGTTAGGGTTAGGGTAGGGGTTAGGGTTAGGGTTAGTTTTAGGTTTAGGGTTAGGGTTAGAGTAAGGGTAAGGGTTAGGGTTAGGGTTAGGGTTAGGTTTAGGGTAAGGGTATTGTTAGGCGTTAGGTTTAGGGTTAGGGTTAGGATTAGGGGAAGGTTTAGGGTTAGGTTTAGGGTTAGGGTTAGAATTAGGGTTAGGGTTAGGGTAAGGGTAAGGGTTAGGGTTAGGGTTAGGGTAAGGGTAAGTGTTAGGGTTAGGGTAAGGGTTAGGGTTAGGGTTAGGATAAGGGTAAGGGGGAGGTTTAGGGTTAGGGTTAGATGTAGGGTTAGGGTTAAGGTAAGTGTAAGGTTTAGGGTTAGGTTTAGGGTTAGGGTTAGGGAAAGGGTAAGGTTTCGGGTTAGGGTTAGGGTTAGGGTAAGGATTAGGGTTAGGGTTGGGTTAGGGTAAGGGTTAGGGTTAGAATTAGGGTTAGCATTAAGGTTAGGGTTAGGGTTAGGGTAAGGGTAAGGGTTAGGGTTAGGTTTAGGATTAGGGTTTAGGTTAGGTTTAGGGTTAGGGTAAGGGTTAGGGTTAAGTTAAGGGTTGGGGTAAGGATAAGGGTTAGGGTTAGGGTTAGGGTTAAGTTTAGGGTTAGGGTTAGGGTTAGGGGTAGGATTAGGGTTAGGTTTAGATGTAGGGTTAGGGTTAAGGTAAGTGTAAGGTTTAGGGTTAGGTTTAGGGTTAGGGTTATGGTTAAGGTTAGGGATAGGGAAAGGGTAAGGTTTAGGGTTAGGGTTAGGGTTAGGGTTAGGGTAAGGATAAGGGTTAGGGTTAGGGTTAGGATAAGGGTTAGGGTTAGAATTAGGGTTAGCATTAAGGTTAGGGTTAGGGTTAGTAAGGGTAAGGGTTAGGGTTAGGGTTAGTGTTAGGCTTAGGGTTAGGATAAGGGTAAGGTTTAGGGTTAGGGGTTAGGCTTATGGTTAGGGTTAGGGTGAGGGTAAGGTTTAGGGTGAGGGTTAGAGTTAGAGTTAGGGTTAGGGTTAGGGTAAGGGTAAGGGTTAGGGTTAGGGTTAGGGTTAGCGTTAGGGTTAGGGTTAGGATTAGGGTTAGGGAATGGGTAAAGGTTATGGTTAGATTTAGGGTTAGGTTTAGGGTTAGGGTAAGGATTAGGGTTAGGGTTAGGGTTAGGGTTATTTTTAGGGTAAGGGTTAGGATTAGGGTTAGGGTAAGGGTTAGGGTTAGCCATTATTGTTAGGGTTAGGGCTTAGGGTTAGGTTAAGGGTTAGGGTTAGGGGTTAGGGTTAGGGTTAGGGTTACGGTAAGGATTAGGGTTAGGGTTAGGGTTAGGGTAAGGGTAAGGGTTAGGGTTAGGGTAAGGGTAAGGGTTAGGGTTAGGGTAGGGTTAGGGTAACGGTTAGGGTTAGGGTTAGTGTTAGGGTAAGGGTAAGGGTTAGGGTTAGGGATAGGGTTGGGTTTAGGGTTAGGGTTAGGGTAAGGGTAAGGGTAATGGTTAGGGTTAGCGTTAACGTTAAGTTTAGTGTTAGTGTTAGGATTAGGGTTAGGTTTAGGGTTAATCTAAGGGTAAGGGTTAGGGTTAGTGTTAGGGTTATGGTTAGGTTTAGGGTTAGGGTGATGGTAAGGATTAGTTTTAGAGTTAGGGTTAGGTTCAGGTTTAGGGTTAGGATAAGGGTAATGGTTAGGGTTATGGTTAACGTTAAGTTTAGTTTTAGTGTTAGGATTAGGGTTAGGTTTAGGTTTAGGTTTAGGCTTAGGTTAATGGTAATTGTTAGGGTTAGGGTTAGGTTTAGGGTTAGGGTTAAAGTTAGGGTTACAGTTATGCTTAGGGAAAGGGTAAGGGTTAGGGTTAGGTTTATGATTAGGGTTAGGGTTTGGGGTAGGGTAAGGGTTAGAGGTAGAGTTAGGGTTAGCATTAAGGTTAGGGTTAGGGTTAGGGTAAGGGTAAGGGTTAGGTTTAGGGTTAGGGTTAGGGTAGGGGTTAGGGTTAGGGTTAGTTTTAGGTTTAGGGTTAGGGTTAGAGTAAGGGTAAGGGTTAGGGTTAGGGTTAGGGTTAGGTTTAGGGTAAGGGTATTGTTAGGCGTTAGGTTTAGGGTTAGGGTTAGGATTAGGGGAAGGTTTAGGGTTAGGTTTAGGGTTAGGGTTAGAATTAGGGTTAGGGTTAGGGTAAGGGTAAGGGTTAGGGTTAGGGTTAGGGTAAGGGTAAGTGTTAGGGTTAGGGTAAGGGTTAGGGTTAGGGTTAGGATAAGGGTAAGGGGGAGGTTTAGGGTTAGGGTTAGATGTAGGGTTAGGGTTAAGGTAAGTGTAAGGTTTAGGGTTAGGTTTAGGGTTAGGGTTAGGGAAAGGGTAAGGTTTCGGGTTAGGGTTAGGGTTAGGGTAAGGATTAGGGTTAGGGTTGGGTTAGGGTAAGGGTTAGGGTTAGAATTAGGGTTAGCATTAAGGTTAGGGTTAGGGTTAGGGTAAGGGTAAGGGTTAGGGTTAGGTTTAGGATTAGGGTTTAGGTTAGGTTTAGGGTTAGGGTAAGGGTTAGGGTTAAGTTAAGGGTTGGGGTAAGGATAAGGGTTAGGGTTAGGGTTAGGGTTAAGTTTAGGGTTAGGGTTAGGGTTAGGGGTAGGATTAGGGTTAGGTTTAGATGTAGGGTTAGGGTTAAGGTAAGTGTAAGGTTTAGGGTTAGGTTTAGGGTTAGGGTTATGGTTAAGGTTAGGGATAGGGAAAGGGTAAGGTTTAGGGTTAGGGTTAGGGTTAGGGTTAGGGTAAGGATAAGGGTTAGGGTTAGGGTTAGGATAAGGGTTAGGGTTAGAATTAGGGTTAGCATTAAGGTTAGGGTTAGGGTTAGTAAGGGTAAGGGTTAGGGTTAGGGTTAGTGTTAGGCTTAGGGTTAGGATAAGGGTAAGGTTTAGGGTTAGGGGTTAGGCTTATGGTTAGGGTTAGGGTGAGGGTAAGGTTTAGGGTGAGGGTTAGAGTTAGAGTTAGGGTTAGGGTTAGGGTAAGGGTAAGGGTTAGGGTTAGGGTTAGGGTTAGCGTTAGGGTTAGGGTTAGGATTAGGGTTAGGGAATGGGTAAAGGTTATGGTTAGATTTAGGGTTAGGTTTAGGGTTAGGGTAAGGATTAGGGTTAGGGTTAGGGTTAGGGTTATTTTTAGGGTAAGGGTTAGGATTAGGGTTAGGGTAAGGGTTAGGGTTAGCCGTTATTGTTAGGGTTAGGGCTTAGGGTTAGGTTAAGGGTTAGGGTTAGGGGTTAGGGTTAGGGTTAGGGTGATGGTAAAGGTTAAGGTTAGGGTTAGTTTTAGGTTTAGATTTAGAGTTAGGGTTAGGGTAAGGGTAAGTGTTAGGGTTAGGGTTAGGGTTAGGAGTAGCGGTTAGGTTTAGGCTTAGGGTTAGGGTTAGGGTAAGGGTTAGGGTTAGAGTTAGGGTAAGGGTAAGTGTTAGGGTTAGGGTAAGGGTAAGTGTTAGGGTTAGGGTTAGGGTTAGGGTTAGGTTTAGGGTTAGGTTTAGGGTTAGGGTAAGTGTTAGGTTTAGGGTTAGGGTTAAGGATAGGGTAAGGGTAAGGGTTAGGGTTAGGGGTGAGGGTTGGGGTTATGGTTAGGTTTAGGGTTAGGGTTAGAGTAAGGGTAAGGGTGAGGGTAAAGGTTAGGGTTAGGTTAGGGTTAGGTTTAGAGTTAAGGTTAGGGTTAGGGAAAGGATTAGGGATAGAGTTATGGTTAGGTTTAGGTTTATGGTTAGGGTTAGCATTAAGTTTAGGTTTAGGGTTAGGGTTAGGGAAAGGGTTAGGGTTAGGGTTAGGGTTAGGTTTAGGGTAAGGGTAATGTTAGGCGTTAGGTTTAGGGTTAGGGTTAGGATTAGGGGAAGGTTTAGGGTTACGTTTAGGGTTAGGGTTAGAGTTAGGGTTAGGGTTAGGGTAAGGGTAAGGGTTAGGGTTAGGGTTAGGGTTAGGGTTTAGGTTAGGTTTAGGGAAAGGGTAAGGTTTAGGGTAATGGTTAGGGTTAGGGTAAGGGTAAGTGTTAGGGTTAGGGTAAGGGTTAGGTTTAGGGTTAGGATAACGTAGGGGAGGTTTAGGGTTAGGGTTAGATGTAGGGTTAGGGTTAAGGTAAGTGTAAGTTTTAGGGTTAGGTTTAGGGTTAGGGTAAGGTTAAGGTTAGGGTTAAGGAAAGGGTAAGGTTTCTGGTTAGGGTTAGGGTTAGGGTAAGGATTAGGGTTAGGGTTGGGTTAGGGTAAGGGTTAGGGTTAGAGTTAGGGTTAGCATTAAGGTTAGGGTTAGGGTAAGGGTAAGGGTTAGGGTTAGGGTTAGGGTTAGGGTTTAGGTTAGGTTTAGGGTTAGGGTAAGGGTTAGGGTTAGGTTTAGGGTTGGGGTAAGGATAAGGGTTAGGGTTAGGGTTAGGGTTAAATTTAGGGTTACGGTTAGGGTTAGGGGTAGGATTAGGGTTAGGTTTAGATGTAGGGTTAGGGTTAAGGTAAGTGTAAGGTTTAGGGTTAGGTTTAGGGTTAGGGTTAGGGTTAATGTTAAGGTTAGGGATAGGGAAAGGGTAAGGGTTAGGTTAGGGTTAGGTTTAGGGTTAGGGTAAGTGTTAGGTTTAGGGTTAGGGTTAAGGATAGGGTAAGGGTAAGGGTTAGGGTTAGGGGTGAGGGTTGGGGTTATGGTTAGGTTTAGGGTTAGGGTTAGAGTAAGGGTAAGGGTGAGGGTAAAGGTTAGGGTTAGAGTTAGGGTTAGGTTTAGAGTTAAGGTTAGGGTTAGGGAAAGGGTTAGGGTTAGAGTTATGGTTAGGTTTAGGTTTAGGGTTAGGGTTAGCATTAAGTTTAGGTTTAGGGTTAGGGTAAGGGAAAGGGTTAGGTTTAGGTTTAGGGTTAGGGTAAGGATTACATTTTGGGTTAGGGTTAGGTTTAGCATTAAGTTTAGGGTTAGGCTTAGGATAAGGGTAAGGTTTAGATTTAGGGTTACTATTAGGGTTAGGGGTTAGGGTTAGGTTTAGGGTTAAGTTTAGGATTAGGGTTAGGGTTAGGGAAAGGGTAAGGGTTAGAGTTAGGGTTAGGGTTAGGGTTAGGGTAAGGGTTAGGTTTAGGGTTTTGGTTAGTATAAGGATTAGGGTTAGGGTTAGGGCAGGGTTAGGTTAGGGTTAGGGTAAGGGTTACGGTTAGGTTTAGGGTTAGGGTAAGGGTTAGTGTTAGGGTTAGGGTTAGGGTTATGGTAAGGATTAGGGTTAAGGTTAGGGTAAGGGTTAGGGTTAGGGTTAGGGTTAGCATTAAGTTTAGGGTTAGGGTTAGGGTAAGGGTAAGGGTTAGGGATAGGTTAGGGTTAGGGTAACGGTTAGGGTTAGGGTTAGTGTTAGGGTAAGGGTAAGGGTTAGGGTTAGGGTAAGGGTAAGGGTTAGGGTTAGGGTTAGGTTCAGGGTTAGGGTTAGGGTAAGGGTTAGGGTGAGGGTTAGTGTTAGGTTTAGGGTTAAGTTTAGGGTTAGGGTTAGGGTAAGGGTAAGGTTTAGTGTTAGTATTAGAGTTAGGGTTAGGGTTAGGGTAAGGGTTAGGGTTAGGGTTAAGATTAGGGTTAGGATTAGTGTTAGGGTTAGGGTAAGGGTAAGGGCTAGGTTTAGGGTTACGGTTACTGTTAGGTTTAGGGTAAGGTTAAGGGTAAGTTTTAGGGTTAGGGTCAGGGTTAGGGTTAGGGTTAGGGAAAGGGAAGGGTTAGGGTTAGCGTTAGGGTAAGGGTTAGGGTTAGTTTTAGGGTTAGGATTAGGGTTAGCATTAAGGTTATTGTTAGGGTTAGGGTAAGGGTAAGGGTTAGGGTTAGGGTTAGGGTAAGGGTAAGGGTTAGAGTTAGGGTTAGGGTTAGGGTAAGGGTTATGGTTAGGGTTAGGGTTAGGTTTAGGGTTAGGGTTAGGTTAAGGTTAAGGGTTAGGGTTAGGTTTAGGTTCAGAGTTATGGTAAGGGTTAGGGTTAGGGTTACTGATAGGTTTATGGTTAAGGTTAGGGTTAGGGTTAGGGTAAGGATAAGGGTTAGGGTTAGTGTTAGGGGTTAGGGTTAGGGTTAGGGTTAGGTTTAGGGTAAGGATAAGGTTTAGGGTTAGGGTTAGAGTTTAGTGTAGCGATGAGGTTAGGTTAAGAGTAAGGGCTACGGTTAGAGTTAGGGTTAGGTTAACGATAAGGGTTAGGGTTAGGGTTACGGTTAGGGTTAAGGTTAGGTTTACGGTTAGGGTTAGGCTAAGGGTTAGGGTTAGGGTAAGTGTTAGGGTTAGGGGTTAGGGTTAGATTTAGCATAAGTGTTAGGGTGAGTGTTAGGGTTAGGGTTAGGGTAAAAGTTAGGGTTAGGGTTAGGGTTAGGGTTAGGGTAAGGGTAAGTGTTATGGTTAGAGTTAGGGTTAGGTTTATGTTTGGGGTTAAGGTTAGGGTTAGGGTTAGGTTAATTGTAAGGGTTAGGATTAGGGTTAGGGTTAGGGTTATTTTTAATTTTAGAGTTAGGGTAAGGGTAAGGTTTAGGGATAGGGTTAGGGTTAAGGTTAGGGTTAGTGTTAGGGTTAGGGTTAGGGTTAAGGGGAAGGGGTAGGTTTAGGGTTAGTGTTAAGGTTAGTGTTAGGGTTAGGGTAAGGGTAAGGGTTAGGGTTAGGATTAGGGGTTAGGGTTAGGTTTAGGGTTAGTTTTATGGTTAGGGTAAGGGTAATGATTAGGGTTAGGGTTAGAGTTAGGGGTTAGGAATAGGGTTAGGGTTAGGGTTAGGTTTACGGTTAGGGTAAGGTTTAGGGTTAGGGTTAGGGTTAGGGTTAGGTTTAGGGTTCGGTTAGGGTTAGGGTTAGGATTAGGGTTAGGTTTAGGTTTATGGTTAGGCTTAGGGAAGGGTAAGGGTTAGGGTTAGGGTTAATGTTAGGTTTAGGGTTAAGGTTAGGGTTAGGGTTAGTTAAGAGTAAGGTTTAGGGTTAGGGTTAGGGTTAGGGTAAGGTTTAGGGTTTGGGTTAAGATTAGGGTTAGGGTTAGGGTTAGCGTTAGGGTAAGGGTAAGGGCTAGGGTTAGGGTTAGGTTTAGGGTTAGGTTTAGGGTAAGGGTAAGGTTTAGGGTTACGGTTAGTGTAAAGTTTAGGTTTAGGATTAGGCTTAATGTTAGGGTAAGGGTAAGGGTTGGGGTTTGAGTTAGCATTAGGTGCAGGGTTACGGTTAGGGTTAGGGTTAGGGTTAGGGTTAGGGTAAGGGTTCGGGTTTTGGTTAGAGTTAGGGTTAGGTTTAGTGTTAGGGTTACGGTAAGGGTAAGGGTTAGGGTTAGGGTTAGGTTCAGGGTTAGGGTTAGGGTAAGGGTTAGGGTTAAGGTTAGTGTTAGATTTAGGGTTAAGTTTAGGGTTAGGGTTAGGGTAAGGGTAAGGTTTAGGGTTAGGTTTAGGGTTAGGGTTTAGGGTTAGTGTTATGGTTAGGTTTAGGGGTAGGGTAAGGATAAGGTTTAGGTTTAGGTTTAGGGGTAGGGTTAGGGGTTAGGGTTAGGGTTAGGATTAGGGTAAGGGTTGGGGTTAGGTTAAGGGTAAGGGTAAGTTTTAGGGTTAGGCTTAGGTTTGTGGTTAGGGTTAGGGTAAGAGTAAGGGTTATGGTTAGGGTAATGGTAAGAGTTAGGGTTAGGGTTAGGGTTACAGTTAGGTTTAGGGTTAGGGTGAGTGTTAGGCAAAGTTTAGGGTTAGGGTTAGGGTAAGGGTTAGGGTTAGGGTTAGGGTTAGGTTTAGAGCTAGGATTAGGGTTAGGGTAAGGGTAAGGGTTAGGGTTAGGGTTAGGGTTAGGTTTAACGTTAGATTTAGGGTAAGGGTAAGGGTAAGGTTTAGGGTTAGGGTTAGGGTTAGGTTTAGGGTTAATTTTATTGTTAGGGTTAGGGTAAGGTTTGGGTAAGGGTTAGTGTTAGTGGTTACGGTTAGGATTAAGGTTAGGGTAAGATTTAGGGTTAGGTTTAGGGTTAGGGTTAGGGTTAGGGTAAGGTTTAGGGTTAGGGTTAGGGTTAGGGCTAGGGTTAGGGTTAGAGGTAGGTTTAGGGTTAGGGTAAGGTTAAGGTTTAGGGTCAGGGTTAGTGTTGGGGTAAGGATTAGCGTTCTGGGTTAGGGTTAGGGTAAGGGTTAGGGTTAGGGTTAGGGTAAAAGTTAGGGTTAGGGTTACGTTTAGGGTAAGTCTAAGTGTTAGGGTTAGGGTTAGGGTTAGGGTAAGGGTAAGCGTTAGGGTTAGGTTTAGGTTTAGTGTTGGGGTTAAGGTTAGGGTGAGTGTTAGTGTAAGGGTAAGGGTTAGGGTTAGGATTAGGGTAAGGGTAAGGGTTAGGGTTGGGGTTATGGTAAGGATTAGTGTTAGGGTTAGGGTTAGGGTTAGGTTTAGGTTTAGGGTAAGGGTAAGGGTTAGGGTTAGGGTTATGTTTAGGGTTAGGGTTAAGATAAGGGTTAGGGTTAGGGTTAGTATTGGGTTTAGGGTTAAGGTTAGGGTTATGGTTTGGGTAAGGGTAAGGGTTAGGTTTAGGGTTAGGGTTAGGGGTTAGGGTTAGGGATAGGGTTAGTTTTAGGGTTAGGGTAAGGGTAAGGTTTAGCGTTAGGGTAAGGTTTGGGGTTAGGTTTAGGGTAAGAGTAAGGGTTAGGTTTAGGGTTAGGTTTATGATAATGGTTAGCGTTAGGTTAGGTTTAGGGTTAGGTTTGGGGTTAGGGTTAGGGTAAGGTTTAGGGTTAGGGTAAAGTTTAGGGGTAGGGTTAGGGTTAGAGTAAGGGTAAGTGTTAGGTTTAGTGTTAGGGTTACGGTAAGTGTAAGGGTTAGAGTTAGGTTTAGGGTTAGAGTTAGGGTAGGGTTAGGGTTAGGGTTAGTGTTACGGTTAGTGTTAGGTTTAGGGTTAGGGTTAGGGTAAGGGTAAGAGTTAGGTTAGGGTTAGGGTTAGGGTAAGAGTAAGGGTTAGGATTAATGTTAGGGTTAGGGTTAGGGTTAGGGTTAGGATTAGGGTAAGGGTAAGGGTAAGGGTTAGGGTTAGGGTTAGGCTTAGGTTTAGGGTTAGGGTAAGGGTTAGGGTTAGGGTTAGGGTTAAGGTTTGGGTTAGTGTTAGGGTTAGGGTTAGCGTAGGGGTAAGACTTAGGGTTAATGTTAGGGTTAGGGTTAAGGTTAGGGTTAGGGTATGGGTTAGGCTGAAGGTTAGGGTTAGGGTTAGGGTAAGGGTTATGGCTTGGGTTAGGGTTACGGTTAGAGTTAGGGTTAGGGTTATGGTAAGGTAAGGGTTACGGTTAGGGTTAGGGTTAGGGTTAGTTGTTAGGGTTATTTTTATTGTAAGGGTTAGGGATAGGGGTTAGAGATAATGTTTGGGTTAGTGCAAGTGTTAGGGTTAGGGTTAGGGTTAGGGTTAGGGTAAGGGTTAGGGTTAGGGTTAGGGCAAGGGTAAGTGTTAGGGTTAGGGTTAGGGTTAGGGTAAGGTTAAGGGTTAGGGTTAGGGTTAGGTTTATGTTTAGGTTTGGGGTTAAGTTTAGGGTTAGGGTTAGGTTTAGGGTTAGGGTGAGGGTAAGGATTAGTTTTAGAGTTAGGGTTAGGTTTAGGGTTAGGGTTAGGATAAGGGTAATGGATAGGGTTAGCGTTAACGTTATGTTTAGTGTTAGTGTTATGATTAGGGTTAGGTTTAGGTTTAGGTTTAGGTTTAGGCTTAGGTTAATGGTAATTGTTAGGGTTAGGGTTAGGTTTAGGGTTAGGGTTAAAGTTAGGGTTAGGGTTATGCTTAGGGAAAGGGTAAGGGTTAGGGTTAGGTTTATGGTTAGGTTTAGTTTTAGGATTAGGGTTAGGGTTTGGGGTAGGGTAAGGGTTAGAGTTAGAGTTAGGGTTAGCATTAAGGTTAGGGTTAGGGTAAGGGTAAGGGTTAGGGTTAGGATTAAGTTTAGGGTCAGGGGTTAGGGTTAGGGTTAGTTTTAGGTTTAGGGTTAGGGTTAGAGTAAGGGTAAGGGTTAGGGTTAGGGTTAAGGTTAGGTTTAGGGTAAGGGTAATGTTAGGGGTTAGTTTTAGGGTTAGGGTTAGGATTAGAGGAAGTCTTAGGGTTAGGTTTAGGGTTAGGGTTAGACTTAGGGTTAGGGTTAGGGTAAGAGTAAGGGTTAGGGTTAGGGTTAGGGTTATGTTAGGTTTAGGGTTAGGGTAAGGGTTAGGGTTAGGGTTAGGTTTAGGGTAAGTGTAAGTGTTAGGGTTAGGGTTAGGGTTAGGGTTAGGAAAAGGGTAAGGGGGAGGTTTAGGGTTAGGGTTAAATGTAGGGTTAGGGTTAAGGTAAATGTAAGGTTTAGGGTTAGGTTTAGGGTTAGGGTTAAGGTTAAGGTTAGGGTTGGGGAAAGGGTAAGGTTTAGGGTTAGGGTTAGGGTTAGGGTAAGGATTAGGGTTAGGGTTAGGGTTAGGGTAAGGGTTAGGGTTAGAGTTAGGGTTAGCATTAAGGTTAGGGTTAGGGTTAGGGTAAGGGTAAGGGTTAGGGTTAGGGTTAGGGTTAGGGTTTAGGTTAGGTTTAGGGTTAGGGTAAGGGTTAGTGTTAGGGTTAGGGTTGGGGTAAGGATAAGGGTTAGGGTTAGGGTTAGGGTTAAGTTTAGGGTTAGGGTTAGGGTTAGGGGTAGGATTAGTTTTAGGTTTAGATGTAGGGTTAGGGTTAAGGTAAGTGTAAGGTTTAGGGTTAGGTTTAGGGTTAGGGTTAAGGTTAAGGTTAGGGATAGGGAAAGGGTAAGGTTTAGGGTTAGGGTTAGGGTAAGTGTTATGTATAAGGTTAGGGTTAGTGTTAGGGGTTAGAGTTAGGGTTAGGGTTAGGGATAGGGTTCGGTAAGGATTAGGTTTCGGTTTAGGGTTAGGGTTAGGGTTAGGTAAGGATTAGGTTTCGGTTTAGGGTTAGGGTTAGCATTAAGGTTAGGCTTAGGGTTAGGGTAAGGATAAGGGTTAGGTTTAGGGTTAGGTTAAGGTAAGTGTTATGTATAAGGTTAGGGTTAGTGTTAGGGGTTAGAGTTAGGGTTAGGGTTAGCATTAGTGTAAGGGTAAGGGTTAGGGTTAGGCTTAGGGTTAGAGTAAGGTAAAGGTTAGGATAGGGTTAGTGTAGGGTTAGGGATAGGGTTAGGGTTAGGGTAAGGGTTAGGGTTATAGTTAGGGTTAGGGTTAAGGTTAGCGTTAGGGTAAGGGTTAGGTTTTGGGTTAGGGTTAGGGTTACGTTTAGTGTTAGGGTTAAGGTTAGGGGTTAGGTTTAGGTTTAGGGTAAGGGTTATGGATAGGGATTAGGGTTAGGGTTAGGGTTAGTGTAAGGGTTAGGGTTAGGGTTACGGTTAGGGTTAGTGTAAGGGTTACTGTTAGGGTTAGGATAAGGGTTAGGGTTAGGGTTAGGGTTAGGGTTAGGGTAAGGGTTAGAGTAAGGGTTAGGGGAGGGGTAAGTGTTAGGATTAGGGTTAGGGTTTGGGATAGGTTTAGGGTTAGGGTAAGGGTAAGGGTTAAGGTTAGGGTTAGGGTTTGGGTTAGGGTTAAGGTTAGGTTTAGGGAAAGGGTTAGGGTTAGGTTTAGGGTTAGGTTTATTGTTAGGGCTAGGATTAGGGTTAGGGTAAGGGTAAGGGTTAGGGTTAGGGTTAGCATTAAGTTTAGGATTAGGGTTAGGGTAAAGGTAAGGGTTAGGTTATTGGTTAGGGTTAGGGTTAGGGTAAGGATTACGTTTCGGTTTAGAGTTAGGGTTAGCATTAAGGTTAGGCTTAGGGTTAGGGTAAGGGTAAGGGTTAGATTTAGGGTTAGGGTTAGGGTAAGTGTTATGTGTAAGGTTAGGGTTAGGGTTACGTTTAGTGTTAGGGTTAGGGTTAGGGGTTAGGGTTAGATTTAGGGTAAGGGTTAGGGATAGGGATTAGGGTTAGGGTTAGGGTTAGTGTAAGGGTTAGGGTTTGGGTTATGGTTAGGGTTAGTGTAAGGGTTAGGGTTAGGGTTAGGGTTAGGGTAAGGGTTAGGGTTATGGTTAGGGTTAGAGTAAGGGTAAGGGTTAGGGTAAGGGTTAGGGGAAGGGTAAGGGTTAAGGTTAGGGTTAGGGTTAGGGTTACGTTTAGGGTTAGGGTGAGGGTAAGGATTAGTTTTAGAGTTAGGGTTAGGTTTAGTGTTATGGTTAGGGTAAGGGTAAGGGTTAGGGTTAGGGTTAGGGTTAAGTTTAGGGTTAGGTTTAGGGTTAGGGTTAGGATTAGGGTTATGTTTCAGTTTAGGGTTAGGCTTAGGGTAAAGGTAACTGTTAGGGTTAGGTTTAGGTTTAGGGTTAGGGTTAGGCTAGCATTAAGGTTAGGGTTAGGGTTAGGGTAAGGGTAAGGGTTAGGGTTAGGTTTAGGGTAAGGGTTAGGGTTAGGGTTAGGGTTAAGGCTAAGGTTAGTGTTAGGGTTAGGGATAGTTTTAGGGTAAGGGTAAGGTTTAGGGTTAGTGTTAGGGTAAGGTTTAATGTTAGGGTTAGGATTAGGGTTAGGCTAAGGGTTAGGGTTAGGGTTAGGGTAAGGGTTAGGGTTTGGGTAAGGGATAGGTTTAGGGTTAGGGTAGGGTTAGGGTTTAGTGTTAGGGTTAGGGTTAGGGTAAGGGTAAGGTTAGGGTTAGGGTAAGTGTCAGGGTTAGGGTTAGGTTTAGGGAAAGCGTAAGGGTAAGGGTTAGGATTAGGGGTTAGTGTTTGGTTTAGGGTTAGGGTTAGGTTAAGGGTTAGGGTTAGGGTTAGGGTAAGGGTAATTGTTACGGTTGGGGTTAGGGTTAGAGTTAGGGTTAGGGTAAGGGTTAGGGACAGCGTAAGGGTAAGGGTTAGGATTAGCGGTTAGGGTTAGGCTTAGGTTTAGGGTAATGTTAAGGGTTAGGGTTAGGGTTAGGGTAAGGGTAATTGTTACCGTTGGGGTTAGGGTTAGTGTTAGGGTTAGGGTAAGGGTTAGGGTTAGGGTAAGGGTTAGGGTTAGGTTTAGGTTTAGGTTTAGGGTTAGGGTAAGTGTTAGGGTTAGGGTTAGTGTTAGGGATAGTATAAGGGTAAGAGTTAGGGTTAGGGGTTAGGTTTAGGGTTAGGGTTAGGTTTAGGGTTAGGTTTAGAGTAAGGGTAAGTGTTACGGTTAGGGTTAGTTTTAGCGTTAGGGTTAGGTTTAGGATTAAGTTTAGGGTTAGGGAAAGGATTAGGGTTAGGTTTAGCGTTAGGGTTAGGGTAAGGATTAGGGTTAGGGTTAGGGTAAGAGTTAGGGTTAGGGTTAGGGTTAGGGTAAGGGTTGGGGTTAGGGGTTAGGGGTAGGGGCAGGTTTAGGGTGAGGGTAAGGGTTAGGATTAGGGTTATGGTTAGCGTTAGAGTTAGGGTTAGGTTTAGGGTTAGGTTTAGGTTTAGGGTTAAGTTTAGAGTAAGGGTAATGGTGAGGTTTAGGGTTAGGGTTAAAGTTAGGTTTAGGGTTAAGGTTAGGTTCAGGGAAAGGGCTAGGGTTAGGTTTAGGATTAGGGTTATTGTTAGGGCTAGGATTAGGGTTAGGGTTAGGGTAAGGGTTAGGGTTAGGGTTAGGGTTAGCATTAAGTTTATTGTTAGGGTTAGGGTAAGGGTAAGGATTAGGTTTAGGGTTAGGGTTATGGTTAGGGTAAGGATTAGGTTTCGGTTTAGGGTTAGGGTTAGCATTAAGGTTAGGCTTAGGGTTAGGGTAAGGGTAAGGGTTAGATTTAGGGTTAGGGTTATGGTAAGTGTTATGTATAAGGTTAGGGTTAGGGTTAGGGGTTAAAGTTAGGGTTAGGGTTAGAATTAGTGTAAGGGTAAAGGTTAGGGTTAGGGTTAGAGTAAGGGTAAAGGTTAGGATAGGGTTAGTGTAGGATTAGGGATAGGGTTAGGGTTAGGGTAAGGGTTAGGGTTATGGTTAGGGTTAGGGTTAAGGTTAGGGTTAGGGTTAAGGTTAGGTTTAGGTTTTGGGTTAAGTTTAGAGTAAGGGTAAGGGTGAGGTTTAGGGTTAGGGTTAGGGTTAGGTTTAGGTTTAAGGTTAGGTTTAGGGAAAGGGTTAGGGTTAGGTTTAGGGTTATGGTTATTGTTAGGGCTAGGATTAGGGTTAGGGTGAGGGTAAGGGTTAGGGTTAGGGTTAGGGTTAGCATTAAGTTTAGGGTTAGGGTTAGGGTAAGGGTTAGGGATAGGGTTAGGGTTAAGGCTAAGGTTAGTGTTAGGGTTAGGGATAGGTTTAGGGTAAGGGTAAGGTTTACAGTTAGTGTTAGGGTTAGGTTCAATGTTAGGGTTAGGATTAGGGTTAGGCTAAGGGTTTGGGTTAGGGTTAGGGTAAGGGTTAGGGTTTGGGTAAGGGTTAGGGTTAGGTTTAAGGTAGGGTTAGGGTTTAGTGTTAGGGTTAGGGTAAGGGTTAGGGTTAGAGTTAGGGTTAGGGTAAGGGTAAGTGTTAGGGTTAGGGATAGGGTTAGGGTTAGGGTAACAGTAAGGGTTAGGGTTAGGGTTAGGGTTAGGTTTAGGTGTAGGATTAGGGTTAAGGTAAGTGTAAGGGTTAAGGTTAGGGTAAGGGTTAGGGGAAGGGTTAGGGGAAGGGTAAGTGTTAGGATTAAGGCTAGGGTTTGGGTTAGGTTTAGGGTTAGGGTAAAGGTAATGGTTAAGGTTAGCGTTAGGGTTAGGGTTAGGTTTAGGGTTAGGGTGAGGGTAAGGATTAGTTTTAGAGTTAGGGTTAGGTTTAGTTTTATGGTTAGGGTAAGGGTAAGGGTTATGGTTATGGTTAGGGTTAGGGTTAAGTTTAGGGTTAGGTTTAGGTTTAGGGTTAGGATTAGTGTTAGGTTTTGGTTTAGGGTTAGGCTTAGGGTAAAGGTAACTGTTAGGGTTAGGGTTAGGTTTAGGGTTAGGGTTAGGCTAGCATTAAGGTTAGGGTTAGGGTTAGGGTAAGGGTAAGGGTTAGGGGTAGGGTTAGGGTAAGGTTTAGGGTTAGGGTTAGGGTTAAGGGTAAGGTTAGTGTTAGGGTTAGGGATAGGTTTAGGGTAAGGGTAAGGTTTAGGGTTAGTGTTAGGGTTAGGTTTAATGTTAGGGTTAGGATTAGGGTTAGGGTAAGGGTTAGGGTTAGGGTTAATGTAAGGTTTAGGGTTTGGGTAATGGTTAGGGTTAGGGTTGGGGTAGGGTTAGGGTTTAGTGTTAGGGTTAGGGTTAGGGTAAGGGTTAGGGTTAGGGTTAGGGTAAGGGTAAGTGTTAGGGTTAGGGTTTGGGTTAGGGTTAGGGTAACAGTAAGGGTTAGGGTTAGGGTTAGGTTTAGGGTTAGGATTAGGGTTAGGTTTAGGTTTAGGATTAGGGTTAAGGTAAGTGTAAGTGTTAAGGTTAGGGTTAGGGTTAGGGTTAAGTTTAGGGTTAGGGTTAGGGAAAGGGTAAGGGTTAGGTTTAGGGTTAGGGTTAGCATTAAGGGTTAGAGTAAGGTTAAGTATTAGGGTTAGGGTTAGGGTTAGGGTTAGCCATAAGGGTTAGTGTAAGGTTAAGTGTTAGGGTTAGGCTTAGTGTTAGGTTTAGGGTTAAGGTAAGGGTAAGGGTTAGGGTTATCTTTAGAGTTAAGGTTAGGTTTAGGTTTAGGGTTAGGGTAAGGGTTAGGGTTAGGGGTTAGGGTTAGGGTTAGTGTCAGGGTAAGGGTTAGGGTAAGGTTTAGGTTTAGTGTTAGAGTTAGGGTTAGGGTTAGAGTATGGGTAAGGTTAGGGTTAGGGTAAGTGTCAGGGTTAGGGTTAGGTTTAGGGACAGCGTAAGGGTAAGGGTTAGGATTAGGGATTAGGGTTTGGTTTAGGGTTAGGGTTAGGATTAGCGGTTAGGGTTAGGCTTAGGGTTAGGGTTAGGTTAAGGGTTAGGGTTAGGGTTAGGGAAAGGGTAATTGTAACGGTTGGGGTTAGGGTTAGTGTTAGGTTTAGGGTAAGGGTTAGGGTTAGGGTAAGTGTTAGGGTTAGGTTTAGGATTAGGTTTAGGGTTAGGGTAAGTGTTAGGGTTAGGGTTAGTGTTAGGGATAGTATAAGGGTAAGAGTTAGGGTTAGGGGTTAGGTTTAGGGTTAGGATTAGGTTTAGGGTTAGGTTCAGAGTAAGGGTAAGTGTTATGGTTAGGGTTAGTGTTAGCGTTAGGGTTAGGTTTAGGGTTAAGGTTAGGGTTAGGGAAAGGGTTAGGGTTAGGTTTAGGGTTAGGGTTAGGGTAAGGATTAGGTTTAGGGTTAGGGTAAGTGTTAAGGTTAGGGTTAGGGTTAGGGTAAGGGTTGGGGTTAGGGGTGAGGGTAAGGGTTAGGATTAGGGTTATGGTTAGGGTTAGAGTTAGGGTTAGGGTTATGGTTTGGTTTATGTTTAGGGTTAAGTTTAGAGTAAGGGTAAGGGTGAGGTTTAGGACTAGGGTTAGGGTTAGGTTTAGGGTTAAGGTTAGGTTTAGGGAAAGGGTTAGGGTTAGGTTTAGGATTAGGGTTATTGTTACGGCCAGGATTAGGGTTAGGGTTAGGGTTAGGGTAAGGGTTAGGGTTAGGGTTAGGGTTAGCATTAAGTTTAGGGTTAGGGTTAGGGTAAGGGTAAGGGTTAGGTTTAGGGTTTGGGTTAGGGTTAGGGTAAGGATTAAGTTTCGGTTTAGGGATAGGGTTAGCATTAAGGTTAGGCTTAGGGTTAGGGTAAGGGTAAGGGTTAGATTTAGGGTTAGGGTTAGGGTAAGTGTTATGTATAAAGTTAGGGTTAGGGTTAGGGGTTAGAGTTAGGGTTAGGGTTAGCGTTAGTGTAAGGGTAAGGGTTAGGGTTAGGGTTAGCGTTAGAGTAAGGGTAAAGGTTAGGATAGGGATAGTGTAGGGTTAGGGATAGGGTTAGGGTTAGGGTAAGGGTTAGGGTTATGGTTAGGGTTAGGGTTAAGGTTAGGGTTAGGGTAAGGGTTAGGTTTTTTGTTAGGCTTAGGGTTAGGTTTAGGGTTAGGGTAAGCGTTAGGGTTAGGGGTTAGGGTTAGGGTTAGGGTTAGGGTTAGGGTTAGGGTAAGGATTCGTGTTAGGGTTAAGATAAGGGTTAAGGTTAGGGTTAGGGTTAGGGTTAAGGCTAAGCTTAGTGGTAGGGTTAGGGTAAGGGTTAGGGGAAGGGTAAGTGTTAGGATTAGGGTTAGGATTTGGGTTAGGTTTAGGGTAAGCGGTAGGGTTAGGGTTATGGTAAAAGTTAGGGTTAGGGTTAGGGTTAAGGTTAGGGTTAGTGTTAGGGAAAGGGTAAGGGTTAGGTTTGGGGTTAGGGTTAGCATTAAGGGTTAGAGTAAGGTTAAGTGTTAGGGTTAGGGTTAGGGTTAGGGTTACCATTAAGGGTTAGAGTAAGCTTAAGTGTTAATATTTAGGGTTAGTGTTAGGTTTAGGTTTAAGGTAAGGGTAAGGGTTAGGGTTATCTTTAGAGTTAAGGTTAGGTTTAGAGTTAGGGTTAGGGTAAGGGTTAGGGTTAGGGCTTAGGGTTAGGGTTAGGGTGAGGGTGAGGGTAAGGGTTTGGGTAAGGGTTAGGTTTAGTGTTAGAGTTAGGGTTAGGGTTAGGGTAAGGGTAAGGTTAGGGTTAGGGTAAGTGTCAGGGTTAGGGTTAGGTTTAGGGAAAGCGTAAGGGTAAGGGTTAGGATTAGGGGTTAGGGTTTGGTTTAGGGTTAGGGTTAGGTTAAGGGTTAGGGTTAGGGTTAGGGTAAGGGTAATTGTTACGGTTGGGGTTAGGGTTAGAGTTAGGGTTAGGGTAAGGGTTAGGGACAGCGTAAGGGTAAGGGTTAGGATTAGCGGTTAGGGTTAGGCTTAGGGTTAGGGTAAGGTTAAGGGTTAGGGTTAGGGTTAGGGTAAGGGTAATTGTTACCGTTGGGGTTAGGGTTAGTGTTAGGGTTAGGGTAAGGGTTAGGGTTAGGGTAAGGGTTAGGGTTAGGTTTAGGTTTAGGTTTAGGGTTAGGGTAAGTGTTAGGGTTAGGGTTAGTGTTAGGGATAGTATAAGGGTAAGAGTTAGGGTTAGGGGTTAGGTTTAGGGTTAGGGTTAGGTTTAGGGTTAGGTTTAGAGTAAGGGTAAGGGTTACGGTTAGGGTTAGTTTTAGCGTTAGGGTTAGGTTTAGGGTTAAATTTAGGGTTAGGGAAAGGGTTAGGGTTAGTTTTAGCGTTAGGGTTAGGGTAAGGATTAGGGTTAGGGTTAGGGTAAGAGTTAGGGTTAGGGTTAGGGTTAGGGTAAGGGTTGGGGTTAGGGGTTAGGGGTAGGGGCAGGTTTAGGGTGAGGGTAAGGGTTAGGATTAGGGTTATGGTTAGCGTTAGAGTTAGGGTTAGGTTTAGGGTTAGGTTTAGGTTTAGGGTTAAGTTTAGAGTAAGGGTAATGGTGAGGTTTAGGGTTAGGGTTAAAGTTAGGTTTAGGGTTAAGGTTAGGTTCAGGGAAAGGGCTAGGGTTAGGTTTAGGATTAGGGTTATTGTTAGGGTAGGATTAGGGTTAGGGTTAGGGTAAGGGTTAGGGTTAGGGTTAGGGTTAGCATTAAGTTTATTGTTAGGGTTAGGGTAAGGGTAAGGATTAGGTTTAGGGTTAGGGTTATGGTTAGGGTAAGGATTAGGTTTCGGTTTAGGGTTAGGGTTAGCATTAAGGTTAGGCATAGGGTTAGGGTAAGGGTAAGGGTTAGATTTAGGGTTAGGGTTATGGTAAGTGTTATATATAAGGTTAGGGTTAGGGTTAGGGGTTAGAGTTAGGGTTAGGGTTAGAATTAGTGTAAGGGTAAAGGTTAGGGTTAGGGTTAGGGTTAGAGTAAGGGTAAAGGTTAGGATAGGGTTAGTGTAGGATTAGGGATAGCGTTAGGGTTAGGGTAAGGGTTAGGGTTATGGTTAGGGTTAGGGTTAAGGTTAGGGTTAGGGTTAAGGTTAGGTTTAGGTTTTGGGTTAAGTTTAGAGTAAGGGTAAGGGTGAGGTTTAGGGTTAGGGTTAGGGTTAGGTTTAGGTTTAAGGTTAGGTTTAGGGAAAGGGTTAGGGTTAGGTTTAGGGTTAGGGTTATTGTTAGGGCTAGGATTAGGGTTAGGGTGAGGGTAAGGGTTAGGGTTAGGGTTAGGGTTAGCATTAAGTTTAGGGTTAGGGTTAGGGTAAGGGTTCGGGATAGGGTTAGGGTTAAGGCTAAGGTTAGTGTTAGGGTTAGGGTAGGTTTAGGGTAAGGTTAAGGTTTACAGTTAGTGTTAGGGTTAGGTTTAATGTTAGGGTTAGGATTAGGGTTAGGCTAAGGGTTAGGGTTAGGGTTAGGGTAAGGGTTAGGGTTTGGGTAAGGGTTAGGGTTAGGTTTAGGGTAGGGTTAGGGTTTAGTGTTAGGGTTAGGGTAAGGGTTAGGGTTAGAGTTAGGGTTAGGGTAAGGGTAAGTGTTAGGGTTAGGGATAGGGTTAGGGTTAGGGTTAGGGTAACAGTAAGGGTTAGGGTTAGGGTTAGGGTTAGGTTTAGGTGTAGGATTAGGGTTAAGGTAAGTGTAAGGGTTAAGGTTAGGGGAAGGGTTAGGGGAAGGGTTAGGGGAAGGGTAAGTGTTAGGATTAAGGTTATGGTTTGGGTTAGGTTTAGGGTTAGGGTAAAGGTAAGGGTTAAGGTTAGCGTTAGGGTTAGGGTTAGGTTTAGGGTTAGGGTGAGGGTAAGGATTAGTTTTAGAGTTAGGGTTAGGTTTAGTTTTATGGTTAGGGTAAGGGTAAGGGTTATGGTTAGGGTTAGGGTTAAGTTTAGGGTTAGGTTTAGGTTTAGGGTTAGGATTAGTGTTAGGTTTTGGTTTAGGGTTAGGCTTAGGGTAAAGGTAACTGTTAGCTTAGGGTTAGGTTTAGAGTAAGGGTAAAGGTTAGGATAGGGATAGTGTAGGGTTAGGGATAGGGTTAGGGTTAGGGTAAGGGTTAGGGATAGGTTTAGGGTAAGGGTAAGGTTTAGGATTAGTGTTAGGGTTAGGTTTAATGTTAGGATTAGGATTAGGGTTAGGCTAAGGGTTAGGGTTAGGGTTAGGGTAAGGGTTAGGGTTTGGGTAAGGGTTAGGGTTAGGGTTAGGGTAGGGTTAGGGTTTAGTGTTAGGGTTAGGGTAAGGGTTAGGGTTAGAGTTAGGTTTAGGGTAAGGGTAAGTGTTAGGGTTAGGGTTAGGGTAAGGGTAACAGTAAGGGTTAGGGTTAGGGTTAGGGTTAGGTTTAGGTTTATGATTAGGGTTAGGTTTAGGTGTAGGATTAGGGTTAAGGTAAATGTAAGGGTTAAGGTTAGGGTAAGGGTTAGGTAAGGGTTAGGGGAAGGGTAAGTGTTAGGATTAGGGTTAGGGTTTGGGTTAGGTTTAGGGTTAGGGTAAAGGTAAGGGTTAAGGTTAGCGTTAGGGTTAGGGTTAGGTTTAGGGTTAGGGTTAGGGTAAGGATTAATTTTAGAGTTAGGGTTAGGTTTAGTGTTAGGGTTAGGGTAAGGGTAAGGGTTAGGGTTAGGCATAGGTGTGGGGTTAGGGTTAGGGTAAGTTTTAGTGTTAGGGTAAAGGTTAGGGACAGGGTTAGGGTTAAGGTAAGGGTAACGGTTAGAATTAGGATTAGGGTTAGTGTTAGGGTTTGTTAGGGTTAGGGTAAGGGTAAGGGTTAGGGTTAGTGTTAGGGTTAGGGTTAGGGTTAGGGTTAGGGTTGGTGTTAGGGTTAGTGTTAGGTTTAGGGTTAGGGTTAGGTTTAGGGTAAGTGTAAGCCTTAGGATTAATGTTAGGGTTAGGGTTAGGGTTAGGGTTAGGAAAAGGGGAAGGGTTAGGGTTAGGGTTAAGGCTAGGGTTAGTGTTAGGGTAGGGATAGAGTTAGGGTAAGGGTTAGGGTTAGGGTTAGGGTTAGGGTTAAGGGTAGGGTTAGTGTGAGGGTTAGGGATAGGGTTAGAGTAAGGGTAAGGTTTTGGGTTAGTGTTAGGGTTAGGGTTTAGGTTAGGGGTAGGGTTAGTGTTAGGCTAAGTGTTAGTGTTAGGGTTAGGGTTAGGGTTAGAGTTAGGGTTAGGATTAGGTTAAGGGTTAGGGTTAGGGTTAGGGTTAGGGGTTAGGGTTAGGTTTAGGATAAGGTTTAGGGATAGGGATTAGGGTTAGGGTTAGGGTTAGGATTAGGGTAAGGGTTAGGGTTAGGGTTAGGGTTAGGGTAAAGGTTAGGTTTAGGGTTAGGGTTAGGGTAAGGGTAAGGGTTAAGGTAAGGGTTAGGGGAAGGGTAAGTGTTAGGATTAGGGTTAGGGTTTGGGTTAGATTTAGGGTTAGGTTTAGGGTTGGGTTTAGGGTTAGGGTTAGGCTAGCATTAAGGTTAGGGTTAGGGTTAGCGTAAGGGTAAGGGTTATGTTTAGGGTTAGGGTAAGAGTTAGGGTTAGGGTTAGGGTTAGGGTAAGCGTTAGGGTTAGGGGTTAGGGTTAGGGTTAGGGTTAGGGTTAGGGTTAGGGTAAGGATTCGTGTTAGGGTTAAGATAAGGGTTAAGGTTAGGGTTAGGGTTAGGGTTAAGGCTAAGCTTAGTGGTAGGGTTAGGGTAAGGGTTAGGGGAAGGGTAAGTGTTAGGATTAGGGTTAGGATTTGGGTTAGGTTTAGGGTAAGCGGTAGGGTTAGGGTTATGGTAAAAGTTAGGGTTAGGGTTAGGGTTAAGGTTAGGGTTAGTGTTAGGGAAAGGGTAAGGGTTAGGTTTGGGGTTAGGGTTAGCATTAAGGGTTAGAGTAAGGTTAAGTGTTAGGGTTAGGGTTAGGGTTAGGGTTACCATTAAGGGTTAGAGTAAGCTTAAGTGTTAATATTTAGGGTTAGTGTTAGGTTTAGGTTTAAGGTAAGGGTAAGGGTTAGGGTTATCTTTAGAGTTAAGGTTAGGTTTAGAGTTAGGGTTAGGGTAAGGGTTAGGGTTAGGGCTTAGGGTTAGGGTTAGGGTGAGGGTGAGGGTAAGGGTTTGGGTAAGGGTTAGGTTTAGTGTTAGAGTTAGGGTTAGGGTTAGGGTAAGGGTAAGGTTAGGGTTAGGGTAAGTGTCAGGGTTAGGGTTAGGTTTAGGGAAAGCGTAAGGGTAAGGGTTAGGATTAGGGGTTAGGGTTTGGTTTAGGGTTAGGGTTAGGTTAAGGGTTAGGGTTAGGGTTAGGGTAAGGGTAATTGTTACGGTTGGGGTTAGGGTTAGAGTTAGGGTTAGGGTAAGGGTTAGGGACAGCGTAAGGGTAAGGGTTAGGATTAGCGGTTAGGGTTAGGCTTAGGGTTAGGGTAAGGTTAAGGGTTAGGGTTAGGGTTAGGGTAAGGGTAATTGTTACCGTTGGGGTTAGGGTTAGTGTTAGGGTTAGGGTAAGGGTTAGGGTTAGGGTAAGGGTTAGGGTTAGGTTTAGGTTTAGGTTTAGGGTTAGGGTAAGTGTTAGGGTTAGGGTTAGTGTTAGGGATAGTATAAGGGTAAGAGTTAGGGTTAGGGGTTAGGTTTAGGGTTAGGGTTAGGTTTAGGGTTAGGTTTAGAGTAAGGGTAAGGGTTACGGTTAGGGTTAGTTTTAGCGTTAGGGTTAGGTTTAGGGTTAAGTTTAGGGTTAGGGAAAGGGTTAGGGTTAGTTTTAGCGTTAGGGTTAGGGTAAGGATTAGGGTTAGGGTTAGGGTAAGAGTTAGGGTTAGGGTTAGGGTTAGGGTAAGGGTTGGGGTTAGGGGTTAGGGGTAGGGGCAGGTTTAGGGTGAGGGTAAGGGTTAGGATTAGGGTTATGGTTAGCGTTAGAGTTAGGGTTAGGTTTAGGGTTAGGTTTAGGTTTAGGGTTAAGTTTAGAGTAAGGGTAATGGTGAGGTTTAGGGTTAGGGTTAAAGTTAGGTTTAGGGTTAAGGTTAGGTTCAGGGAAAGGGCTAGGGTTAGGTTTAGGATTAGGGTTATTGTTAGGGTAGGATTAGGGTTAGGGTTAGGGTAAGGGTTAGGGTTAGGGTTAGGGTTAGCATTAAGTTTATTGTTAGGGTTAGGGTAAGGGTAAGGATTAGGTTTAGGGTTAGGGTTATGGTTAGGGTAAGGATTAGGTTTCGGTTTAGGGTTAGGGTTAGCATTAAGGTTAGGCATAGGGTTAGGGTAAGGGTAAGGGTTAGATTTAGGGTTAGGGTTATGGTAAGTGTTATATATAAGGTTAGGGTTAGGGTTAGGGGTTAGAGTTAGGGTTAGGGTTAGAATTAGTGTAAGGGTAAAGGTTAGGGTTAGGGTTAGGGTTAGAGTAAGGGTAAAGGTTAGGATAGGGTTAGTGTAGGATTAGGGATAGCGTTAGGGTTAGGGTAAGGGTTAGGGTTATGGTTAGGGTTAGGGTTAAGGTTAGGGTTAGGGTTAAGGTTAGGTTTAGGTTTTGGGTTAAGTTTAGAGTAAGGGTAAGGGTGAG
Source organism: Megascapheus bottae (assembly GCA_024803745.1). Lineage (NCBI taxonomy): Eukaryota > Metazoa > Chordata > Mammalia > Rodentia > Geomyidae > Megascapheus > Megascapheus bottae. The sequence goes on from JANJXV010000156.1 coordinate 2,163,691, forward strand.
GTTTAGGGTTAGGGTTAGGGTTAGGTTTAGGTTTAAGGTTAGGTTTAGGGAAAGGGTTAGGGTTAGGTTTAGGGTTAGGGTTATTGTTAGGGCTAGGATTAGGGTTAGGGTGAGGGTAAGGGTTAGGGTTAGGGTTAGGGTTAGCATTAAGTTTAGGGTTAGGGTTAGGGTAAGGGTTCGGGATAGGGTTAGGGTTAAGGCTAAGGTTAGTGTTAGGGTTAGGGATAGGTTTAGGGTAAGGGTAAGGTTTACAGTTAGTGTTAGGGTTAGGTTTAATGTTAGGGTTAGGATTAGGGTTAGGCTAAGGGTTAGGGTTAGGGTTAGGGTAAGGGTTAGGGTTTGGGTAAGGGTTAGGGTTAGGTTTAGGGTAGGGTTAGGGTTTAGTGTTAGGGTTAGGGTAAGGGTTAGGGTTAGAGTTAGGGTTAGGGTAAGGGTAAGTGTTAGGGTTAGGGATAGGGTTAGGGTTAGGGTTAGGGTAACAGTAAGGGTTAGGGTTAGGGTTAGGGTTAGGTTTAGGTGTAGGATTAGGGTTAAGGTAAGTGTAAGGGTTAAGGTTAGGGGAAGGGTTAGGGGAAGGGTTAGGGGAAGGGTAAGTGTTAGGATTAAGGTTATGGTTTGGGTTAGGTTTAGGGTTAGGGTAAAGGTAAGGGTTAAGGTTAGCGTTAGGGTTAGGGTTAGGTTTAGGGTTAGGGTGAGGGTAAGGATTAGTTTTAGAGTTAGGGTTAGGTTTAGTTTTATGGTTAGGGTAAGGGTAAGGGTTATGGTTAGGGTTAGGGTTAAGTTTAGGGTTAGGTTTAGGTTTAGGGTTAGGATTAGTGTTAGGTTTTGGTTTAGGGTTAGGCTTAGGGTAAAGGTAACTGTTAGCTTAGGGTTAGGTTTAGAGTAAGGGTAAAGGTTAGGATAGGGATAGTGTAGGGTTAGGGATAGGGTTAGGGTTAGGGTAAGGGTTAGGGATAGGTTTAGGGTAAGGGTAAGGTTTAGGATTAGTGTTAGGGTTAGGTTTAATGTTAGGATTAGGATTAGGGTTAGGCTAAGGGTTAGGGTTAGGGTTAGGGTAAGGGTTAGGGTTTGGGTAAGGGTTAGGGTTAGGGTTAGGGTAGGGTTAGGGTTTAGTGTTAGGGTTAGGGTAAGGGTTAGGGTTAGAGTTAGGTTTAGGGTAAGGGTAAGTGTTAGGGTTAGGGTTAGGGTAAGGGTAACAGTAAGGGTTAGGGTTAGGGTTAGGGTTAGGTTTAGGTTTATGATTAGGGTTAGGTTTAGGTGTAGGATTAGGGTTAAGGTAAATGTAAGGGTTAAGGTTAGGGTAAGGGTTAGGTAAGGGTTAGGGGAAGGGTAAGTGTTAGGATTAGGGTTAGGGTTTGGGTTAGGTTTAGGGTTAGGGTAAAGGTAAGGGTTAAGGTTAGCGTTAGGGTTAGGGTTAGGTTTAGGGTTAGGGTTAGGGTAAGGATTAATTTTAGAGTTAGGGTTAGGTTTAGTGTTAGGGTTAGGGTAAGGGTAAGGGTTAGGGTTAGGCATAGGTGTGGGGTTAGGGTTAGGGTAAGTTTTAGTGTTAGGGTAAAGGTTAGGGACAGGGTTAGGGTTAAGGTAAGGGTAACGGTTAGAATTAGGATTAGGGTTAGTGTTAGGGTTTGTTAGGGTTAGGGTAAGGGTAAGGGTTAGGGTTAGTGTTAGGGTTAGGGTTAGGGTTAGGGTTAGGGTTAGTGTTAGGGTTAGTGTTAGTTTTAGGGTTAGGGTTAGGTTTAGGGTAAGTGTAAGCCTTAGGATTAATGTTAGGGTTAGGGTTAGGGTTAGGGTTAGGAAAAGGGGAAGGGTTAGGGTTAGGGTTAAGGCTAGGGTTAGTGTTAGGGTAGGGATAGAGTTAGGGTAAGGGTTAGGGTTAGGGTTAGGGTTAGGGTTAAGGGTAGGGTTAGTGTGAGGGTTAGGGATAGGGTTAGAGTAAGGGTAAGGTTTTGGGTTAGTGTTAGGGTTAGGGTTTAGGTTAGGGGTAGGGTTAGTGTTAGGCTAAGGGTTAGTGTTAGGGTTAGGGTTAGGGTTAGAGTTAGGGTTAGGATTAGGTTAAGGGTTAGGGTTAGGGTTAGGGTTAGGGGTTAGGGTTAGGTTTAGGATAAGGTTTAGGGATAGGGATTAGGGTTAGGGTTAGGGTTAGGATTAGGGTAAGGGTTAGGGTTAGGGTTAGGGTTAGGGTAAAGGTTAGGTTTAGGGTTAGGGTTAGGGTAAGGGTAAGGGTTAAGGTAAGGGTTAGGGGAAGGGTAAGTGTTAGGATTAGGGTTAGGGTTTGGGTTAGATTTAGGGTTAGGTTTAGGGTTGGGTTTAGGGTTAGGGTTAGGCTAGCATTAAGGTTAGGGTTAGGGTTAGCGTAAGGGTAAGGGTTATGTTTAGGGTTAGGGTAAGAGTTAGGGTTAGGGTTAGGGTTAGGGTTAAGGGTAAGGTTAGTGTTAGGGTTAGGGATAGGGTTAGGGTAAGGGTAAGGTTTAGGGTTAGTGTTAGGGTTAGGTTTAATGTTAGGGTTAGGATTAGGGTTAGGCTTAGGGTTAGGGTTAGAGTAAGGGTTAGGGTTTGGGTAAGGGTTAGGGTTAGGGTTAGGTTTAGGGTAGGGTTAGGGTTTAGTGATAGGGTTAGGGTAAGTGTTAGGGTTAGGGTTAGGGTTAGGGTAAGGGTAAGTGTTAGGGTTAGGGTTAGGGTTTGGGTTAGGGTTAGGGTAACAGTAAGGTTTAGGGTTAGGGTTAGGTTTAGGGTTACGATTAGGGTTAGGTTTAGGTGTAGGATTAGGGTTAAGGTAAGTGTAAGTGTTAAGGTTAGGGTTAGGGTTAAGGTTAAGGTTAGGGTTAGGGTTACGGAAAAGGTAAGGGTTAGGGTTAGGGTTAGGGTTAGGGTTAGCATTAAGGGTTAGGGTTAGGGTTAGGGTAAGGGTTAGGGTTAGGTTAGGGTTAAGGTTCGCATTAAGGGTTAGGGTTAGGGTTAGGGTTAGTGTTAGGTTTAGGGTTAAGGTAAGGGTAAGGGATAGGGTTATCTTTAGAGTTAAGTTTAGGTTTAGGGTTAGGGTTAAGGTAAGAGTTAGGGTTAGGGGTTAGGGTTATGGTTAGGGTTAGGGTGAGGGTAAGGGTTAGGGTAAGGGTTAGGTTTAGTGTTAGAGTTAGGGTTAGGGTTATTGTAAGGGTAAGTTTAGGGTTAGGGTAAGTGTTAGGGTTAGGGTTAGGGTTAGGGACAGCGTAAGGGTAAGGGTTAGGATTAGGGGTTAGGGTTTGGTTTAGCGTTAGGATTAGAATTAGCGGTAAGGGTTAGGCTTAGTTTTATTGTTAGGGTTAGGTTAAGGGTTAGGTTTAGGGTTAGGGTAAGGGTAATTGTTAGGGTTAGGGTTAGGGTTAGTGTTAGTGTTAGGGTAAGAGCTAGGGTTAGGGGTTAGGTTTAGGGTTAGGGTTAGGTTTAGGATTATGTTTAGAGTAAGGGTAAGGGTTAGGGTTAGGGTTAGTGTTAGCGTTAGGGTTAGGTTTAGGGTTAAGGTTAGGGTTAGGGAAAGGGTTAGGTTTAGGTTTAGGGTTAGGGTTAGGGTAAGGATTAGGGTTAGGATTAGGGTAAGGGTTAGGTTTAGGGTTAGGGTTAGGGTAAGGGTTGGGGTAGGGGTTATGGTTAGGGTTAGGGTTAGGTTTAGGTTTAGGGTTAAGTTTAGAGTAAGGGTAAGGGTGAGGTTGAGGGTTAGGGTTAGGGTTAGGTTTAGGGTTAAGGTTAGGTTTAGGGAAGGGGTTATTGTTAGGTTTAAGGTTAGGGTTATTGTTAGGGCTAGGATTAGGGTTAGGGTTAGGGAAGGGTTAGGGTTAGGGTTAGGGTTAGCATTAAGTTTAGGGTTAGGGTTAGGGTAAGGGTAAGGGTTAGGTTTAGGGTTAGGGTTAGGGTTAGGGTAAGGATTAGCTTTGGGTTTAGGGTTAGGTTTAGCATTAAGGTTAGGATTAGGGTTAGGGTAAGGGTAAGGGTTAGATTTAGGGTTAGGGTTAGGGTAAGTGTTATGTATAAGGTTAGGGTTAGGGTTAGGTGTTAGGGTTAGGGTTAGGGTTAGTGTAAGGGTAAGGGTTAGGGTTAGGGTTAGTGTAATGGTAAAGGTTAAGATAGGGTTAATGTAGGGTTAGGGTTAGGTTCGGGGTTAGGGTTAGGGTAAGGGATAGGGTTAGGGTTAGTGTTTGGTTTAGGTTTAAGGTTAGGGTTAGGGTTAGGGTTAGGGTTAGGTTTGGGGTTAGGGTTAGGGTAAGAGTAAGGGTTAGGGTTAGGGTTAGGGTTAGGGTAACGCTTTTGGTTAGGGTTAGGGATAGGTTTAGGTTTGGGTTTAGAGTTATGGTAAGGTTAAGGGTTAGGGTTATGTTTAGGATTAGGTTTAGTGTTAGGGTTAGAGTAAGGGTAAGGGTTAGGGATAAGGTTAGGGTTAGGGTTAGGTTTAGGGTTAATGTAAGGATTAGGTTTAGGGTAAGGTTTAGGGTGAGGATTAGGGTTATTGTTAGGTTAGGGGTTAGAGTTAGGGTAATAGTAAGGGTTAGGGTTAGATTAGGGTTGGGGTTAGGGTTAGGGTTAGGGTGAGTGTAAGGGTAAGGGTTAGGGTTAGGGTTAGGGGGTTAGGGGTAGGGGTAGGGTGAGCGTCAGGGTATGGGTTAGGGTTAGAGGTTATTGTTAGAGTGATGGTTAGGGTAAGGGTTAGGGTTAGGGTTAGTGTAAGGGATAGGGTTAGAATTAGGGTTAGGGTAAGGCTAATGGTTAGAGTTAGGGTTAGTGTTAGGGTAAGGGTTAGGGTGAGGGTTAGGTTTAGGGTGAGGGTTAGGGTGAGGGTTAGGGTTAGGTGTTAGGGTTAGTGTTAGGGTTAGGGTAAGGGTTAGGGTTAAGGTTAGAGTTAGGGATTGGGTTAGGGTTAGGTTTAGGGTAAGAGTAAGTGTTAGGGTTAGGGTTAGGGTTAGGTTTGGGGTTACGGTTAGGGTAAGGGTAAGGGTTAGGGTTAGGGTAAGGGTAAGGGTTAGAGTTAGGTTAGGATTAGGGTTAGGCTAAGGGTTAGGGTTAGGGTAAGAATAAGGGTTAGAGTTAGGTTTAGGGTTGGGGTTAGGGTTAGGGTTGTGGTAAGCTTAAGGGTTAGGGTTAGGGTTAGGGTTAGGGCGAGGGTTAGGGTTAGGGTTAGGGTTAGGGTAAGGGTTAGGGTTAGTGCAAAATTTAGGGTTAGGGTTAGGTTTAAATTTAGGGTAAGGGTAAGTGTTAGGGTTAGGGTTAGGGTTAGGTTTAGGGTTACAGTTAGGGTTAGGGTTAGGGTTAGGGTTAAGGTTAGGGTTAGGGTAAGGGTTAGGGTTAGGGTTAGGGTTAGGTTTAGGGTTAGGATAAAGGTAAGGGTTAGGGTTAGGGTTAGGGTTAGGGTTAGGTTTAAGATTATAGTTAGGGTAAGGGTTAGGGTTAGGGTTATGGTTAGCGTAAAGTTTATGGTTAAGGTTAGGGTTAGGGTTAGGTTAAGGGTAAGCGTAAGTGTTAGTTTTAGGGTTAGGGTTAGGGTAAGGGTTAGGGTCAAGGTTAGGGTTAGGGTTAGGTTTAGGGTTATTGTCAGGGTAAGGGTATGGGTTAGGGTTAGGGTTAGGGTTAAGTTTAGGATTAGGTTTAGGTTTAGGGTTAGGATTAGGGTTAGGTTTCGGTTTAGGGTTAGGCTTAGGGTAAAGGTAACTGTTAGGGTTAGGGTTACGTTTAGGGTTAGAGTTAGGGTTAGGGTTAGGGTTAGATTTAGGTTTAGGGTTAAGTTTAGAGTAAGGGTAAGGGTGAGGTTTAGGGTTAGGGTTAGGGTTAGGTTTATGGTTAAGGTTAGGTTTAGGGAAAGGGTTAGGGTTAAGTTTAGGGTTAGGGTTATTGTTAGGGCTAGTATTAGGGTTAGGGTTAGGGTAAGGGTTAGGGTTAGGGTTAGGGTTAGCATTAAGTTTAGGGTTAGGGTAAGGGTAAGGGTAAGGTTTAGGGTTATGGTTAGGGTTAGGGTAAGGGTAAGGGTTAGGGTAAGGATTAGGGGAAGGGTAAGTGTTAGGTTTAGGGTTAGTGTTTGGGTTAGGTTTAGGGTTAGGGTAAGGGTAAGGGTTAAGTTTAGGGTTAGGGTTAGGGTTAGGTTTAGGATTAGGGTGAGGGTAAGGATTAGTTTTAGAGTTAGGATTAGGTTTAGTGTTAGTGTTAGAGTAAGGGTAAGGGTTAGGGTTAGGTTAGGGTTAAGTTTAGGGTTAGGTTTAGCGTTAGTGTTAGGATTAAGGTTAGGTTTCGGTTTAGGGTTAGGCTTAGGGTAAAGGTAACTGTTAGGGTTAGGGTTAGGTTTAGGGTTAGGGTTAGGTTAGCCTTAATGTTAGGGTTAGGGTTAGGGTAAGGGTAAGGGTTAGGGTTAGGGTTAGGGTAAGGGTTAGGGATAGCGTTAGGGTTAAGGCTAAGGTTAGTGTTAGGGTTAGGGATAGGTTTAGGGTAATGGTAAGGTTTAGGGTTAGTGTTAGGGTTAGGTTTAATGTTAGGGTTAGGATTAGGGTTAGGCTAAGGGTTAGGGTTAGGGTTAGGGTAAGGGTTAGGGTTTGGGTAAGGGTTAGGGTTAGGGTTAGGGTAGGGTTAGGTTTTAGTGTTAGGGTTAGGGTTAGGGTAAGGGTTGGGGTTAGGGTTAGTGTTAGTGTAAGTGTTAGTGTTAGGGTTAGGGTTACGGTTTGGGTTAGGGTTAGGGTAACAGTAAGGGTTAGGGTTAGGGTTAGGTTTAGGGTTAGGATTAGGGTTAGCGTTAGGTTTAGGATTAAGGTTAAGGTAAGTGGAAGTGTTAAGGTTAGGGTTAGGGTTAGGGTTAAGGTTAGGGTTAGGGTTAGGGAAAGGGTAAGGGTTAGGTTTAGGGTTAGGGTTAGCATTAAGGATTAGAGTAAGGTTAAGTGTTAGGGTTAGGGTTAGGGTTAGGGTTAGCATTAAGTGTTAGAGTAAGGTTAAGTGTTAGGGTTAGGGTTAGTGTTTGGTTTAGGGTTAAGGTAAGGGTAAGAGTTAGGGTTATCTTTAGAGTTAAGGTTAGGTTTAGGGTTATGGTTAGGGTAAGGGTTAGGGTTAGGTGTTAGGGTTAGGGTTAGGGTTAGGGTGAGGGTAAGGGTTAGGGTAAGGGTTAGGTTTAGTGTTAGAGTTAGGGTTAGGGTTAGGGTAAGGGTAAGGTTAGGGTTAGGGTAAGTGTCAGGGTTAGGGTTAGGGTTAGGGACAGCGTAAGGACAAGGGTTAGGATTAGGGGTTAGGGTTTGATTTAGGGTTAGGGTTACTATTAGCGGTTAGGGTTAGGCTTAGGGTTAGGATTAGGTTAAGGGTTAGGGTTAGGGTAAGGGTAATTGTTACGGTTGGGGTTAGGGTTAGTGTTAGTGTTAGGGTAAGGGTTAGAGTTAGGGTAAGGGTTAGGGTTAGGGGTAAGGCTAAGGTTAGTGTTAGGGTTAGGGATAGGTTTAGGGTAAGGGTAAGGTTTAGGGTTAGTGTTAAGGTTAGGTTTAATGTTAGGGTTAGGATTAGGGTTAGGCTAAGGTTTAGGGTTAGGGTTAGGGTAAGGGTTAGGGTTTGGGTAAGGGTTAGGGTTAGGGTTAGGGTAGGGTTAGGGTTTAGTGTTAGGGTTAGGGTTAGGGTAAGGGTTGGGGTTAGGGTTAGGGTTAGGGTAAGGGTAAGTGTTAGGGTTAGGGTTAGGGTTTGGGTTAGGGTTAGGGTAACAGTAAGGGTTAGGGTTAGGGTTAGGTTTAGGGTTAGGATTAGGGTTAGGTTTAGGTTTAGGATTAGGGTTAAGGTAAGTGTAAGTGTTAAGGTTAGGGTTATGGTTAGGGTTAGGGTTAAGGTTAGGGTTTGGGTTAGGGAAAGGGTAAGGGTTAGGTTTAGGGTTAGGGTTAGCATTAAGGGTTAGAGGAAGGTTAAGTGTTAGGGTTAGGATTAGTGTTAGGTTTAGGGTTAAGGTAAGGGTAAAAGTTAGGGTTATCTTTAGAGTTAAAGTTAGGTTTAGGGTTAGGGTTAGGGTAAGGGTAAGGGTTAGATGTTAGTGTTAGGGTTAGGGTTAGGTTGAGGGTAAGGGTTAGGGTAAGGGTTAGGTTTAGTGTTAGAGTTAGGGTTAGGGTTAGGGTAAGGGTAAGGTTAGGGTTAGGGTAAGTGTCAGGGTTAAGGTTAGGGTTAGGGACAGCGTAAGGGTAAGGGTTAGGATTAGGGGATAGGGTTTGGTTTAGGGTTAGGGTTACTATTAGCGGTTAGGGTTAGGCTTAGGTTTAGGGTTAGGTTAAGGGTTAGGGTTAGGGTAAGGGTAATTGTTACGGTTGGGGTTAGGGTTAGTGTTAGTGTTAGTGTAAGGGTAAGAGTTAGGGTTAGGGATTAGGTTTAGGGTTAGGGTTAGGTTTAGGGTTAGGGTGAGGGTAAGGATTAGTTTTAGAGTTAGGGTTAGGTTTAGTGTTAGGGTTAGAGTAAGGGTAAGGGTTAGGGTTAGGGTTAGGGTTAAGTTTAGGGTTAGGTTTAGGTTTAGGGTTAGGATTAGGGTTAGGTTTCGGTTTAGGTTTAGGCTTAGGTAAAGGTAACTTCTAGGGTTAGGGTTACGTTTAGGGTTAGGGTTAGGCTAGCATTAAGGTTAGGGTTAGGGTTAGGGTAAGGGTAAGGTTTAGGGGTAGGGTTAGGCTAAGGGTTAGGGTTAGGGTTAAGGCTAAGGTTAGTGTTAGGGTTAGGGATAGGTTTAGGGTAAGGGTAAGGTTTAGGGTTAGTGTTAGGGTTAGGTTTAATGTTAGGGTTAGGATTAGGGTTAGGCTAAGGGTTAGGGTTAGGGTTAGGGTAAGGGTTAGGGTTTGGGTAAGGGTTAGGGTTAGGGTTAGGGTAGGGTTAGGGTTTAGTGTTACGGTTAGCGTTAGGGTAAGGGTTGGGGTTATGGTTAGGGTTAGGGTAAGGGTTAGTGTTAGGGTTAGGGTTAGGGTTTGGGTTAGGGTTAGGGTAACAGTAAGGGTTAGGATTAGGGTTAGGTTTAGGGTTAGGATTAGGGTTAGGTTTAGGTTTAGGATTAGGGTTAAGGTAAGAGTAAGTGTTAAGGTTAGTGTTAGGGTTAGGGTTAAGGTTAGGGTTAGGGTTAGGGAAAGGGTAAGGGTTAGGTTTAGGGTTAGGGTTAGCATTAAGGGTTAGAGTAAGGTTAAGTGTTAGGGTTAGGGTTAGGGTTAGGGTTAGCATTAAGGGTTAGAGTAAGGTTAAGTGTTAGGGTTAGGGTTAGTGTTTGGTTTAGGGTTAAGGTAAGGGTGAGAGTTAGGGTTATCTTTAGAGTTAAGGTTAGGTTTAGGGTTATGGTTAGGGTAAGGGTTAGGGTTAGGTGTTAGGGTTAGGGTTAGGGTTAGGGTGAGGTTAAGGGTTAGGGTAAGGGTTAGGTTTAGTGTTAGAGTTAGGGTTAGGGTTAGGGTAAGGGTAAGGGTTAGGGTTAGGGTAAGTGTCAGGGTTAGGGTTAGGGTTAGGGACAGCGTAAGGGTAAGGGTTAGGATTAGGGGTTAGGGTTTGATTTAGGGTTAGGGTTACTATTAGCGGTTAGGGTTAGGCTTAGGGTTAGGATTAGGTTAAGGGTTAGGGTTAGGGTAAGGGTAATTGTTACGGTTGGGGTTAGGGTTAGTGTTAGTGTTCGGGTAAGGGTTAGATTTAGGGTAAGGGTTAGGGTTAGGTTTAGGATTAGGTTTAGGGTTAGGGTAAGTTTTAGGGTTAGGGTTAGTGTTAGGGATAGTATAAGGGTAAGAGTTAGGGTTAGGGGTTAGGTTTAGGGTTAGGGTTAGAGTAAGGGTAAGGGTTAGGGTTAGGGTTAGTGTTAGCGTTAGGGTTAGGTTTAGGGTTAAGGTTAGGGTTAGGGAAAGGTTTAGGGTTAGGTTTAGGGTTAGGGTTAGGGTAAGGATTCGTGTTAGGGTTAAGGTAAGGGTTAAGGTTAGGGTTAGGGTTAGGGTAAGGGTTGGGGTTAGGGGTTAGGGTTAGGGGTAGGGTTAGGGTGAGGGTAAGGGTTAGGATTAGGGTTATGGTTATGGTTAGAGTTAGGGTTAGGGTTAGGGTTAGGTTTAGGTTTAGGGTTAAGTTTAGAGTAAGGGTAAGGGTGAGGTTTAGGGTTAGGGTTAGGGTTAGGTTTAGGGTTAAGGTTAGGTTTAGGGAAAGGGTTAGGGTTAGGTTTAGGGTTAGGGTTATTGTTAGGGCTAGTATTAGGTTTAGGGTTAGGGTAAGGTTTGGGTTAGGGTTAGGGTTAGCATTAAGTTTAGGGTTAGGGTTAGGGTAAGGGTAAGGGTTAGGGTTATGGTTAGAGTTAGGGTAAGGGTAAGGGTTAAGGTAAGGGTTAGGGGAAGGGTAAGTGTTAGGTTTAGGGTTAGGGTTTGGGTTAGGTTTAGGGTAAGGGTAAGGGTAAGGGTTAAGTTTAGGGTTAGGGTTAGGGTTAGGTTTAGGGTTAGGGTGAGGGTAAGGATTAGTTTTAGAGTTAGGATTAGGTTTAGTGTTAGTGTTAGAGTAAGGGTAAGGGTTAGGGTTAGGGTTAGGTTTAAGTTTAGGGTTAGGTTTAGGGTTAGGGTTAGGATTAAGGTTAGGTTTCGGTTTAGGGTTAGGCTTAGGGTAAGGTAACTGTTAGGGTTAGGGTTAGGTTTAGGGTTAGGGTTAGGTTAGCCTTAAGGTTAGGGTTAGGGTTAGGGTAAGGGTAAGGGTTAGGGTTAGGGTTAGGGTAAGGGTTAGGGATAGGGTTAGGGTTAAGGCTAAGGTTAGTGCTAGGGTTAGGGATAGGTTTATGGTAAGGGTAAGGTTTAGGGTTAGTGTTAGGGTTAGGTTTAATGTTAGGGTTAGGATTAGAGTTAGGCTAAGGGTTAGGGTAAGGGTTAGGGTTTTGGTAAGGGTTAGGGTTAGGGTTAGGGTAGGGTTAGGTTTTAGTGTTAGGGTTAGGGTTAGGGTAAGGGTTGGGGTTAGGGTTAGGGTTAGGGTAAGGGTTAGTGTTAGGGTTAGGGTTAGGGTTTGGGTTAGGGTTAGGGTAACAGTAAGGGTTAGGGTTAGGGTTAGGTTTAGGGTGAGGATTAGGGTTAGGTTTAGGTTTAGGATTAGGGTTAAGGTAAGTGTAAGTGTTAAGGTTAGGGTTAGGGTTAGGGTTAAGGTTAGTGTTAGGGTTAGGGAAAGGGTAAGGGTTAGGTTTAGGGTTAGGGTTAGCATTAAGGATTAGAGTAAGGTTAAGTGTTAGGGTTAGGGTTAGGGTTAGGGTTAGCATTAAGGGTTAGAGTAAGGTTAAGTGTTAGGGTTAGGGTTAGTGTTTGGTTTACGGTTAAGGTAAGGGTAAGAGTTAGGGTTATCTTTAGAGTTAAGGTTAGGTTGAGGGTTATGGTTAGGGTAAGGGTTAGGGTTAGGTGTTAGGGTGAGGGTAAGGGTTAGGGTAAGGGTTAGGTTTAGTGTTAGAGTTAGGGTTAGGGTTAGGGTAAGGGTAAGGTTAGGGTTAGGGTAAGTGTCAGGGTTAGGGTTAGGGTTAGGGACAGCGTAAGGGCAAGAGTTAGGATTAGGGGTTAGGGTTTGATTTAGGGTTAGGGTTACTATTAGCGGTTAGGGTTAGGCTTAGGGTTAGGATTAGGTTAAGGGTTAGGGTTAGGGTAAGGGTAATTATTACGGTTGGGGTTAGGGTTAGTGTTAGTGTTAGGGTAAGGGTTAGAGTTAGGGTAAGGTTTAGGGTTAGGTTTAGGATTAGGTTTAGGGTTAGGGTAAGTGTTAGGGTTAGGGTTAGTGTTAGGGATAGTATAAGGGTAAGAGTTAGGGTTAGGGGTTAGGTTTAGGGTAGGGTTAGAGAAAGGGTAAGGGTTAGGGTTAGGGTTAGTTTTAGCGTTAGGGTTAGGTTTAGGGTTAAGGTTAGGGTTAGGGAAAGCGTTAGGGTTAGGTTTAGGGTTAGGGTTAGGGTAAGGATTCGTGTTAGGGTTAAGGTAAGGGTTAAGGTTAGGGTTAGGGTTAGGGTAAGGGTTGGGGTTAGGGGTTAGGGTTAGGGGTAGGGTTAGGGTGATGGTAAGGGTTAGGGTTAGGGTTATGGTTAGGGTTAGAGTTAGGGTTAGGGTTAGTGTTAGGTTTAGGTTTAGGGTTAAGTTTAGAGTAAGGGTAAGGGTGAGGTTTAGGGTTAGGGTTAGGGTTAGGTTTAGGGTTAAGGTTAGGTTTAGGGAAAGGGTTAGGGTTAGGTTTAGGGTTAGGGTTATTGTTAGGGCTAGTATTAGGGTTAGGGTTAGGGTAAGGTTTGGGTTAGGGTTAGGGTTAGCATTAAGTTTAGGGTTAGGGTTAGGGTAAGGGTAAGGGTTAGGGTTATGGTTAGGGTTAGGGTAAGGGTAAGGGTTAGGGTAAGGGTTAGGGGAAGGGTAAGTGTTAGGTTTAGGGTTAGGGTTTGGGTTAGGTTTAGGGTTAGGGTAAGGGTAAGGGTTAAGTTTAGGGTTAGGGTTAGGGTTAGGTTTAGGGTTAGGGTGAGGGTAAGGATTAGTTTTAGAGTTAGGATTAGGTTTAGTGTTAGTGTTAGAGTAAGGGTAAGGGTTAGGGTTAGGGTTAGGGTTAAGTTTAGGGTTAGGTTTAGGGTTAGGGTTAGGATTAAGGTTAGGTTTCGGTTTAGGGTTAGGCTTAGGGTAAAGGTAACTGTTAGGGTTAGGGTTAGGTTTAGGGTTAGGGTTAGGTTAGCCTTAAGGTTAGGGTTAGGGTTAGGGTAAGGTTAAGGGTTAGGGTTAGGGTTAGGGTAAGGGTTAGGGATAGGGTTAGGGTTAAGGCTAAGGTTAGTGTTAGGGTTAGGGATAGGTTTAGGGTAAGGGTAAGGTTTAGGGTTAGTGTTAGGGTTAGGTTTAATGTTAGGGTTAGGATTAGGGTTAGGCTAAGGGTTAGGGTTAGGGTTAGGGTAAGGGTTAGGGTTTCGGTAAGGGTTAGGGTTAGGGTTAGGGTTAGGGTAGGGTTAGGGTTTAGTGTTAGGGTTAGTGTAAGGGTTAGGGTTAGAGTTAGGGTTAGGGTAAGGGTAAGTGTTAGGGTTAGGGTTAGGGTTAGGGTTAGGGTAACAGTAAGAGTTAGGGTTAGGGTTAGGGTTAGGTTTAGGGTTAGGATTAGGGTTAGGTTTAGGTGTAGGATTAGGGTTAAGGAAAGTGTAAGGGTTAAGGTTAGGGTAAGGGTTAGGGGAAGGGTAAGTGTTAGGATTAGGGTTAGGGTTTGGGTTAGGTTTAGGGTTAGGGTAAAGGTAAGGGTTAAGGTTAGCGTTAGGGTTAGGGTTATGTTTAGGGTTAGGGTGAGGGTAAGGATTAGTTTTAGAGTTAGGGTTAGGTTTAGTGTTAGGGTTAGGGTAAGGGTAAGGGTTAGGGTTAGGGTTAGGGTTAAGTTTAGGGTTAGGTTTAGGTTTAGGGTTAGGATTAGGGTTAGGTTTCGGTTTAGGGTTAGGCTTAGGGTAAAGGTAACTGTTAGGGTTAGGGTTAGGTTTAGGGTTAGGGTTAGGCTAGCATTAATGTTAGGGTTAGGGTTAGGGTAAGGGTAAGGGTTAGGGTTGGGGTTAGGGTAAGGTTTAGGGTTAGGGTTAGGGTTAAGGCTAAGGTTAGTGTTAGGGTTAGGGGTAGGTTTAGGGTAAGGGTAAGGTTTAGGGTTAGTGTTAGGGTTAGGTTTAATGTTAGGTTTAGGATTAGGGTTAGGCTAAGGGTTAGGGTTAGGGTTCGGGTAAGGGTTAGGGTTTGGGTAAGTGTTAGGGTTAGGGTTAGGGTAGGGTTAGGGTTTAGAGTTAGGGTTAGGGTTAGGGTAAGGGTTAGGGTTAGGGTTAGGGTTAGGGTAAGTGTTAGGGTTAGGGTTTGGGTTAGGGTTAGGGTAACAGTAAGGGTTAGGGTTAGGGTTAGGTTTAGGGTTAGGATTAGGGTTAGCGTTAGGTTTAGGATTAGGGTTAAGGTAAGTGTAAGTGTTAAGGTTTGGGTTAGGGTTAGGGTTAAGTTTAGGGTTAGGGTTAGGGAAAGGGTAAGGGTTAGGTTTTGGGTTAGGGTTAGCATTAAGGGTTAGAGTAAGGTTAAGTGTTAGGGTTAGGGTTAGGGTTAGGGTTAGCATTAAGGGTTAGAGTACGGTTAAGTGTTAGGGTTAGGGTTAGTGTTAGGTTTAGGGTTAAGGTAAGGGTAAGGGTTAGTTTTATCTTTAGAGTTAAGGTTAGGTTTAGGGTTAGGGTTAGGGTAAGGGTTAAGGTTAGGGGTTAGGGTTAGGGTTAGGGTGAGGGTAAGGATTAGGGTAAGGGTTAGGTTTAGTGTTAGAGTTACGGTTAGGGTTAGGGTAAGTGTAAGGTTAGGGTTAGGGTAAGTGTCAGGTTTAGGGTTAGGGTTAGGGACAGCGTAAGGGTAAGGGTTAGGATTAGGGGTTAGGGTTTGGTTAAGGGTTAGTGTTAGGATTAGCGGTTAGGGTTAAGCTTAGGGTTAGGGATAGGTTAAGTGTTAGGGTTAGGATTAGGGTAAGGGTAATTGTTACGGTTGGTGTTAGGGTTAGTGTTATGGTTAGGGTAAGGATTAGGGTTAGGGTAAGGATTAGGGTTAGGTTTAGGATTAGGTTTAGGGTTAGGGTAAGTGTTAGGGTTAGGGTTAGTGTTAGATATAGTATAAGGGTAAGAGTTAGGATTAGGGGTTAGGTTTAGGGTTAGGGTTAGGTTTAGGTTTAGGTTTAGAGTAAGGGTAAGGGTTAGGGTTATGGTTAGTGTTAGCGTTAGGGTTAGGTTTAGGGTTAAGTTTAGGGTTAGGGAAAGGGTTAGGGTTAGGTTTAGGGTTAGGGTTAGGATAAGGATTAGGGTTAGGGTTAGGGTAAGGGTTAGGGTTAGGGTTAGGGTTAGGGTAAGGGTTGGGGTTAGAGGTTAGGGTTAGGGTTAGGGTTAGAGTTAGGGTTAGGGTTAGGGTTAGGTTTAGGTTTAGGGTTAAGTTTAGAGTAAGGGTAAGGGTGAGGTTTAGGGTTAGGGTTAGGGTTAGGTTTAGGGTTAAGGTTAGGTTTAGGGAAAGGGTTATGGTTAGGTTTAGGATTAGGATTATTGTTAGGGCTAGGATTAGGGTTAGGGTAAGGGTTAGGATTAGGGTTGGGTTAGCATTAAGTTTAGGGTTAGGGTTAGGGTAAGGGTAAGGGTTAGGTTTAGGTTTAGGGTTAGGGTTAGGTAAGGATTAGGTTTCGGTTTAGGGTTAGGTTTATCATTAAGGTTAGGCTTAGGGTTAGGGTAAGGGTAAGGGTTAGGTTTAGGGTTAGGTTTAGGGTAAGTGTTATGTATAAGGTTAGGGTTAGGGTTAGGGGTTAGTGTTAGGGTTAGGGTTAGCGTTAGTGTAAGGGTACGGGTTAGGGTTAGGGTTAGGGTTAGAGTAAGGGTAAAGGTTAGGATAGGGTTAGTGTACGGTTAGGGATAGGGTTAGGGTTAGGGTAAGGATTAGGGTTTTGGTTAGGGTTAGGGTTAAGGTTAGGTTTAGGGTAAGGGTTAGGTTTCGGGTTAGGGTTAGGGTTAGGTTTAGGGTTAGGGTAAGGGTTAGGGTTAGGGTTAGGGTTAGGTTTTGGGTAAGGGTTAGGGATAGGGATTAGGGTTAGGGTTAGTGTAAGGGTTAGTGTTAGGGTTACGGTTAGGGTTAGTGTAAGGTTTAGGGTTAGGGTTAGGGTTAGGGTAAGGGTTAGGGTTAGGGTTAGGGTTAGGGTAATGGTAAGGGTTAGGGTAAGGGTTAGGGGAAGGGTAAGTGTTAGGATTAGGGTTAGGGTTTGGGTTAGGTTTAGGGTTAGGGTAAGGGTAAGGTTTAAGGTTAGGGTTAGGGTTAGGGTTACGTTTAGGGTTAGGGTGAGGGTAAGGATTAGTTTTAGAGTTAGGGTTAGGTTTAGTGTTAGGGTTAGTGTAAGGTAAGGGTTAGGGTTAGGGTTAGGGTTAAGTTTAGGTTTAGGTTTAGGGTTAGGGTTAGAATTAGGGTTAGGTTTCGGTTTACGGTTAGGCTTAGGGTAAAGGTAACTGTTAGGGTTAGGGTTAGGTTTAGGGTCAGGGTTAGGTTAGCATTAAGGTTAGGGTTAAGGTTAGGGTAAGGGTAAGGGTAACGGTTAGGTTTAGGGTTAAGGCTAAGGTTAGTGTTAGGGTTAGGGATAGGTTTAGGGTAAGGGTAAGGTTTATGGTTAGTGTTAGGGTTAGGTTTAATGTTAGGGTTAGGATTAGGGTTAGGCTAAGGTTTAGGGTTAGGGTTAGGGTAAGGGTTAGGGTTTGGTTAAGGTTTAGGGTTAGGGTTAGGGTAGGGTTAGGGTTTAGTGTAAGGGTTAGGGTTAGGGTAAGGGTTAGGATTAGGGTTAGAGTAAGGGTAAGTGTTAGGGTTAGGGTTAGGGTTTGGGTTAGGGTTAGGGTAACAGTAAGGGTTAGGGTTAGGGTTAGGTTTAGGGTTAGGTTTAGGGTTAGGTTTAGGTTTAGGATTAGGGTTAAGGTAAGTGTTAGTGTTAAGGTTAGGGTTAGGGTTAGGGTTAAGGTTAGGGTTAGTGTTAGGGAAAGGGTAAGGGTTAGGTTTAGGGTTAGGGTTAGCATTAAGGGTTAGAGTAAGGTTAAGTGTTAGGGTTAGGGTTAGGGTTAGGGTTACCATTAAGGGTTAGAGTAAGGTTAAGTGTTATTGTTAGGGTTAGTGTTAGGTTTAGGTTTAAGGTAAGGGTAAGGGTTCGGGTTATCTTTAGAGTTAAGGTTAGGTTTAGGGTTAGGGTTAGGGTAAGGGTTAGGGTTAGGGGTTAGGGTTAGGGTTAGGGTTAGGGTAAGGGTAAGGTTAGGGTTAGGGTAAGTGTCAGGGTTAGGGTTGGGGTTAGGGTAATTTTTACGGTTGGGATTAGGGTTAGTGTTAGGGTTAGGGTAAGGGTTAGGGTTAGGGTAAGGGTTAGGGTTAGTTTTAGAATTAGGTTTAGGGTTAGGGTAAGTTTTAGGGTTAGGGTTAGTGTTAGGGATAGTATAAGGGTAAGAGTTAGGGTTCGGAGTTAGGTTTAGGGTTAGGGTTAGGTTTAGGGTTAGGTTTAGAGTAAGGGTAAGGGTTAGGGTTAGGGTTAGTGTTAGCGTTAGGGTTAGGTTTAGGGTTAAGGTTAGGGTTAGGTAAAGGGTTAGGGTTAGGGTTAGGGTTAGGTTTAGGGTTAGGGTTAGGGTAAGGATTAGGGTTAGGGTTAGGGTAAGGTTTAGGGTTAGGGTTAGGGTTAGGGTAAGGGTTGGGGTTAGGGGTTAGGATTAGGGGTAGGGTTAGGGTGAGGGTAAGGGTTAGGATTAGGGTTATGGTTAGGGTTAGAGTTAGGGTTAGGGTTAGGGTTAGGTTTAGGTTTTGGGTTAAGTTTAGAGTAAGGGTAAGGGTGAGGTTTAGGGTTAGGGTTAGGGTTAGGGTTAGGGTTAAGGTTAGGTTTAGGGAAAGGGTTAGGGTTAGGTTAAGGGTTAGGGTTATTGTTAGGGCTAGGATTAGGGTTAGGGTTAGGGTAAGGGTTAGGATTGGGGTTAGGGTTAGCATTAAGTTTAGGGTTAGGGTTAGGGTAAGGGTTAGGGATAGGGTTTGGGTTAAGGCTAAGGTTAGTGTTAGGGTTAGGGATAGGTTTAGGGTAAGGGTAAGGTTTAGGGTTAGTGTTAGGGTTAGGTTTAATGTTAGGGTTAGGATTAGGGTTAGGCTAAGGGTTAGGGTTAGGGTTAGGGTAAGGGTTAGGGTTTCGGTAAGGGTTAGGGTTAGGGTTAGGGTTAGGGTAGGGTTAGGGTTTAGTGTTAGGGTTAGTGTATGGGTTAGGGTTAGAGTTAGGGTTAGGGTAAGGGTAAGTGTTAGGGTTAGGGTTAGGGTTAGGGTTAGGGTTAGGGTAACAGTAAGAGTTAGGGTTAGGGTTAGGGTTAGGTTTAGGGTTAGGATTAGGGTTAGGTTTAGGTGTAGGATTAGGGTTAAGGAAAGTGTAAGGGTTAAGGTTAGGGTAAGGGTTAGGGGAAGGGTAAGTGTTAGGATTAGGGTTCGGGTTTGAGTTAGGTTTAGGGTTAGGGTAAAGCTAAGGGTTAAGGTTAGCGTTAGGGTTAGGGTTATGTTTAGGGTTAGGGTGAGGGTAAGGATTAGTTTTAGAGTTAGGGTTAGGTTTAGTGTTAGGGTTAGGGTAAGGGTAAGGGTTAGGGTTAGGGTTAGGGTTAAGTTTAGGGTTAGGTTTAGGTTTAGGGTTAGGATTAGGGTTAGGTTTCGGTTTAGGGTTAGGCTTAGGGTAAAGGTAACTGTTAGGGTTAGGGTTAGGTTTAGGGTTAGGGTTAGGCTAGCATTAATGTTAGGGTTAGGGTTAGGGTAAGGGTAAGGGTTAGGGTTGGGGTTAGGGTAAGGGTTAGGGTTAGGGTTAGGGTTAAGGCTAAGGTTAGTGTTAGGGTTAGGGGTAGGTTTAGGGTAAGGGTAAGGTTTAGGGTTAGTGTTAGGGTTAGGTTTAATGTTAGGTTTAGGATTAGGGTTAGGCTAAGGGTTAGGGTTAGGGTTCGGGTAAGGTTTAGGGTTTGGGTAAGTGTTAGGGTTAGGGTTAGGGTAGGGTTAGGGTTTAGAATTAGGGTTAGGGTTAGGGTAAGGGTTAGGGTTAGGGTTAGGGTTAGGGTTAGGGTTAGGGTAAGTGTTAGGGTTAGGGTTTGGGTTAGGGTTAGGGTAACAGTAAGTGTTAGGGTTAGGGTTAGGTTTAGGGTTAGGATTAGGGTTAGCGTTAGGTTTAGGATTAGGGTTAAGGTAAGTGTAAGTGTTAAGGTTTGGGTTAGGGTTAGGGTTAAGTTTAGGGTTAGGGTTAGGGAAAGGGTAAGGGTTAGGTTTTGGGTTAGGGTTAGCATTAAGGGTTAGAGTAAGGTTAAGTGTTAGGGTTAGGGTTAGGGTTAGGGTTAGCATTAAGGGTTAGAGTACGGTTAAGTGTTAGGGTTAGGGTTAGTGTTAGGTTTAGGGTTAAGGTAAGGGTAAGGGTTAGTTTTATCTTTAGAGTTAAGGTTAGGTTTAGGGTTAGGGTTAGGGTAAGGGTTAAGGTTAGGGGTTAGGGTTAGGGTTAGGGTGAGGGTAAGGATTAGGGTAAGGGTTAGGTTTAGTGTTAGAGTTACGGTTAGGGTTAGGGTAAGTGTAAGGTTAGGGTTAGGGTAAGTGTCAGGTTTAGGGTTAGGGTTAGGGACAGCGTAAGGGTAAGGGTTAGGATTAGGGGTTAGGGTTTGGTTAAGGGTTAGTGTTAGGATTAGCGGTTAGGGTTAAGCTTAGGGTTAGGGATAGGTTAAGTGTTAGGGTTAGGATTAGGGTAAGGGTAATTGTTACGGTTGGGGTTAGGGTTAGTGTTATGGTTAGGGTAAGGATTAGGGTTAGGGTAAGGATTAGGGTTAGGTTTAGGATTAGGTTTAGGGTTAGGGTAAGTGTTAGGGTTAGGGTTAGTGTTAGATATAGTATAAGGGTAAGAGTTAGGGTTAGGGGTTAGGTTTAGGGTTAGGGTTAGGTTTAGGTTTAGGTTTAGAGTAAGGGTAAGGGTTAGGGTTATGGTTAGTGTTAGCGTTAGGGTTAGGTTTAGGGTTAAGTTTAGGGTTAGGGAAAGGGTTAGGGTTAGGTTTAGGGTTAGGGTTAGGATAAGGATTAGGGTTAGGGTTAGGGTAAGGGTTAGGGTTAGGGTTAGGGTTAGGGTAAGGGTTGGGGTTAGAGGTTAGGGTTAGGGTTAGGGTTAGAGTTAGGGTTAGGGTTAGGGTTAGGTTTAGGTTTAGGGTTAAGTTTAGAGTAAGGGTAAGGGTGAGGTTTAGGGTTAGGGTTAGGGTTAGGTTTAGGGTTAAGGTTAGGTTTAGGGAAAGGGTTAGGGTTAGGTTTAGGATTAGGATTATTGTTAGGGCTAGGATTAGGGTTAGGGTAAGGGTTAGGATTAGGGTTGGGTTAGCATTAAGTTTAGGGTTAGGGTTAGGGTAAGGGTAAGGGTTAGGTTTAGGTTTAGGGTTAGGGTTAGGTAAGGATTAGGTTTCGGTTTAGGGTTAGGTTTATCATTAAGGTTAGGCTTAGGGTTAGGGTAAGGGTAAGGGTTAGGTTTAGGGTTAGGTTTAGGGTAAGTGTTATGTATAAGGTTAGGGTTAGGGTTAGGGGTTAGTGTTAGGGTTAGGGTTAGCGTTAGTGTAAGGGTACGGGTTAGGGTTAGGGTTAGGGTTAGAGTAAGGGTAAAGGTTAGGATAGGGTTAGTGTACGGTTAGGGATAGGGTTAGGGTTAGGGTAAGGATTAGGGTTTTGGTTAGGGTTAGGGTTAAGGTTAGGTTTAGGGTAAGGGTTAGGTTTCGGGTTAGGGTTAGGGTTAGGTTTAGGGTTAGGGTAAGGGTTAGGGTTAGGGTTAGGGTTAGGTTTTGGGTAAGGGTTAGGGATAGGGATTAGGGTTAGGGTTAGTGTAAGGGTTAGTGTTAGGGTTACGGTTAGGGTTAGTGTAAGGGTTAGGGTTAGGGTTAGGGTTAGGGTAAGGGTTAGGGTTAGGGTTAGGGGTAGGGTAATGGTAAGGGTTAGGGTAAGGGTTAGGGGAAGGGTAAGTGTTAGGATTAGGGTTAGGGTTTGTGTTAGGTTTAGGGTTAAGGTAAGGGTAAGGTTTAAGGTTAGGGTTAGGGTTAGGGTTACGTTTAGGGTTAGGGTGAGGGTAAGGATTAGTTTTAGAGTTAGGGTTAGGTTTAGTGTTAGGGTTAGTGTAAGGTAAGGGTTAGGGTTAGGGTTAGGGTTAAGTTTAGGTTTAGGTTTAGGGTTAGGGTTAGAATTAGGGTTAGGTTTCGGTTTACGGTTAGGCTTAGGGTAAAGGTAACTGTTAGGGTTAGGGTTAGGTTTAGGGTCAGGGTTAGGTTAGCATTAAGGTTAGGGTTAAGGTTAGGGTAAGGGTAAGGGTAACGGTTAGGTTTAGGGTTAAGGCTAAGGTTAGTGTTAGGGTTAGGGATAGGTTTAGGGTAAGGGTAAGGTTTATGGTTAGTGTTAGGGTTAGGTTTAATGTTAGGGTTAGGATTACGGTTAGGCTAAGGTTTAGGGTTAGGGTTAGGGTAAGGGTTAGGGTTTGGTTAAGGTTTAGGGTTAGGGTTAGGGTAGGGTTAGGGTTTAGTGTAAGGGTTAGGGTTAGGGTAAGGGTTAGGATTAGGGTTAGAGTAAGGGTAAGTGTTAGGGTTAGGGTTAGGGTTTGGGTTAGGGTTAGGGTAACAGTAAGGGTTAGGGTTAGGGTTAGGTTTAGGGTTAGGTTTAGGGTTAGGTTTAGGTTTAGGATTAGGGTTAAGGTAAGTGTTAGTGTTAAGGTTAGGGTTAGGGTTAGGGTTAAGGTTAGGGTTAGTGTTAGGGAAAGGGTAAGGGTTAGGTTTAGGGTTAGGGTTAGCATTAAGGGTTAGAGTAAGGTTAAGTGTTAGGGTTAGGGTTAGGGTTAGGGTTACCATTAAGGGTTAGAGTAAGGTTAAGTGTTATTGTTAGGGTTAGTGTTAGGTTTAGGTTTAAGGTAAGGGTAAGGGTTCGGGTTATCTTTAGAGTTAAGGTTAGGTTTAGGGTTAGGGTTAGGGTAAGGGTTAGGGTTAGGGGTTAGGGTTAGGGTTAGGGTTAGGGTAAGGGTAAGGTTAGGGTTAGGGTAAGTGTCAGGGTTAGGGTTGGGGTTAGGGTAATTTTTACGGTTGGGATTAGGGTTAGTGTTAGGGTTAGGGTAAGGGTTAGGGTTAGGGTAAGTGTTAGGGTTAGTTTTAGAATTAGGTTTAGGGTTAGGGTAAGTTTTAGGGTTAGGGTTAGTGTTAGGGATAGTATAAGGGTAAGAGTTAGGGTTCGGAGTTAGGTTTAGGGTTAGGTTTAGGGTTAGGTTTAGAGTAAGGGTAAGGGTTAGGGTTAGGGTTAGTGTTAGCGTTAGGGTTAGGTTTAGGGTTAAGGTTAGGGTTAGGTAAAGGGTTAGGGTTAGGGTTAGGGTTAGGTTTAGGGTTAGGGTTAGGGTAAGGATTAGGGTTAGGGTTAGGGTAAGGTTTAGGGTTAGGGTTAGGGTTAGGGTAAGGGTTGGGGTTAGGGGTTAGGATTAGGGGTAGGGTTAGGGTGAGGGTAAGGGTTAGGATTAGGGTTATGGTTAGGGTTAGAGTTAGGGTTAGGGTTAGGGTTAGGTTTAGGTTTTGGGTTAAGTTTAGAGTAAGGGTAAGGGTGAGGTTTAGGGTTAGGTTTAGGGTTAGGGTTAGGGTTAAGGTTAGGTTTAGGGAAAGGGTTAGGGTTAGGTTTAGGGTTAGGGTTATTGTTAGGGCTAGGATTAGGGTTAGGGTTAGGGTAAGGGTTAGGATTGGGGTTAGGGTTAGCATTAAGTTTAGGGTTAGGGTTAGGGTAAGGGTTAGGGATAGGGTTTGGGTTAAGGCTAAGGTTAGTGTTAGGGTTAGGGATAGGTTTAGGGTA
The DNA here is from genome assembly GCA_024803745.1 of Megascapheus bottae. NCBI lineage: Eukaryota > Metazoa > Chordata > Mammalia > Rodentia > Geomyidae > Megascapheus > Megascapheus bottae. The sequence continues at coordinate 2,185,950 of JANJXV010000156.1, forward strand.
AGGGTAAGATTTAGGGTTAGTGTTAGGGTTAGGTTTAATGTTAGGGTTAGGATTAGGGTTAGGCCAAGGGTTAGGGTTAGGGTTAGGGCAAGGGATAGGGTTTGGGTAAGGGTTAGGGTTAGGGTTAGGGTAGGGTTATGGTTTAGTGTTAGCGTTAGGGTAAGGGTTAGGGTTAGAGTTAGGGTTAGGGTAAGGGTAAGTGTTAGGGTTAGGGTTAGGTTTAGCGTTAGGGTTAGGGTAACAGTAAGGGTTAGGGTTAGGGTTAGGGTTAGGTTTAGGGTTAGGATTAGGGTTAGGTTTAGGTGTAGGATTAGGGTTAAGGTAAGTGTAAGGGTTAAGGTTAGGGTAAGGATTAGGGTAAGGGTTAGGGGAATGGTAAGTGTTAGGATTAAAGTTAGGGTTTGTGTTAGGTTTAGGGTTACGGTAAAGGTAAGGGTTAAGGTTAGCATTAGGGTTAGTGTTAGGTTTAGGTTTAGGGTGAGGGTAAGGATTAGTTTTAGAGTTAGGGTTAGGTTTAGTTTTAGGGTTAGGGTAAGGGTAAGGGTTAGGGTTAGGGTTAGGGTTAAGTTTAGGGTTAGGTTATGTTTAGGGTTAGGATTAGGGTTAGGTTTCGGTTTAGGGTTAGGCTTAGGGTAAAGGTAACTGTTAGGGTTAGGGTTAGGTTTAGGGTTAGGGATAGGCTAGCATTAACGTTAGGGTTAGAGTTAGGGTAAGGGTAAGGGTTAGGGTTAGGGTTAGGGTAAGGGTTAGGGTTAGGGTTAGGGTTAAGGCTAAGGTTAGTGTTAGGGTTAGGGATAGGTTTAGGGTAAGGGTAAGGTTTAGGGTTAGTGTTAGGGTTAGGTTTAATGTTAGGGTTAGGATTAGGGTTAGGCTAAGGGTTAGGGTTAGGGTTAGGGTAAGGGTTAGGGTTTGGGTAAGGGTTAGGGTTAGGGTAGGGTTAGGGTTTAGTGTTAGGGTTAGGGTTAGGGTAAGGGTTAGGGTTAGGGTTAGGGTAAGGGTAAGTGTTAGGGTTAGGGTTTGGGTTAGGGTTAGGGTAATAGTAAGGGTTAGGGGTAGGGTTATGTTTAGGGTTAGGATTAGGATTAGGTTTAGTTTTAGGATGAAGGTTAAGGTAAGTGTAAGTGTTAAGGTTAGGGTTAGGGTTAGGGTTAGGGTTAAGGGTAGGGTTAGGTTTAGGGAAAGGGTAAGGCTTAGGTTTAGGGTTAGGGTTAGCATTAAGGGTTAGAGTAAGGTTAAGTGTTAGGGTTAGGGTTAGTGTTAGGTTTAGGGTTAAGGTAAGGGTAAGGGTTAGGGTTACCTTTAGAGTTAAGGTTAGGTTTAGGGTTAGGTTTAGGGTAAGGGTTAGGGTTAGGGGTTAGTGTTAGGGTAAGGGTTAGGGTGAGGGTAAGGGTTAGGGTTAGGGGTTAGGGTTAGGTTTTGGGTAAGGGTTAGGGATAGGGATTAGGGTTAGGGTTAGGGTTAGTGTAAGGGTTAGGGTTAGGGTTACTGTTAGGGTTAGTGTAAGGGTTACGGTTAGGGTTACTGTTAGGGTTAGTGTAAGGGTTAGGGTTAGGGTTAGGTTTAGGGTAAGGGTTAGGGTTAGGGATAGGGTTAGGGTTAAGGCTAAGGTTAGTGTTAGGGTTAGGGATAGGTTTAGGGTAAGGGTAAGGTTTAGGGTTAGTGTTAGGGTTAGGTTTAATGTTAGGGTTAGGATTAGGGTTAGGCTAAGGGTTAGGGTTAGGGTTAGGGTAAGGGTTAGGGTTTCGGTAAGGGTTAGGGTTAGGGTTAGGGTTAGGTTTAGGGTTAGGGTTAGGGTAGGGTTAGGGTTTAGTGTTAGGGTTAGTGTAAGGGTTAGGGTTAGAGTTAGGGTTAGGGTAAGGGTAAGTGTTAGGGTTAGGGTTAGGGTTAGGGTTAGGGTTAGGGTAACAGTAAGAGTTAGGGTTAGGGTTAGGGTTAGGTTTAGGGTTAGGATTAGGGTTAGGTTTAGGTGTAGGATTAGGGTTAAGGAAAGTGTAAGGGTTAAGGTTAGGGTAAGGGTTAGGGGAAGGGTAAGTGTTAGGATTAGGGTTAGGGTTTGGGTTAGGTTTAGGGTTAGGGTAAAGCTAAGGGTTAAGGTTAGCGTTAGGGTTAGGGTTATGTTTAGGGTTAGGGTGAGGGTAAGGATTAGTTTTAGAGTTAGGGTTAGGTTTAGTGTTAGGGTTAGGGTAAGGGTAAGGGTTAGGGTTAGGGTTAGGGTTAAGTTTAGGGTTAGGTTTAGGTTTAGGGTTAGGATTAGGGTTAGGTTTCGGTTTAGGGTTAGGCTTAGGGTAAAGGTAACTGTTAGGGTTAGGGTTAGGTTTAGGGTTAGGGTTAGGCTAGCATTAATGTTAGGGTTAGGGTTAGGGTAAGGGTAAGGGTTAGGGTTGGGGTTAGGGTAAGGGTTAGGGTTAGGGTTAGGGTTAAGGCTAAGGTTAGTGTTAGGGTTAGGGGTAGGTTTAGGGTAAGGGTAAGGTTTAGGGTTAGTGTTAGGGTTAGGTTTAATGTTAGGTTTAGGATTAGGGTTAGGCTAAGGGTTAGGGTTAGGGTTCGGGTAAGGTTTAGGGTTTGGGTAAGTGTTAGGGTTAGGGTTAGGGTAGGGTTAGGGTTTAGAATTAGGGTTAGGGTTAGGGTAAGGGTTAGGGTTAGGGTTAGGGTTAGGGTTAGGGTAAGTGTTAGGGTTAGGGTTTGGGTTAGGGTTAGGGTAACAGTAAGGGTTAGGGTTAGGGTTAGGTTTAGGGTTAGGATTAGGGTTAGCGTTAGGTTTAGGATTAGGGTTAAGGTAAGTGTAAGTGTTAAGGTTTGGGTTAGGGTTAGGGTTAAGTTTAGGGTTAGGGTTAGGGAAAGGGTAAGGGTTAGGTTTTGGGTTAGGGTTAGCATTAAGGGTTAGAGTAAGGTTAAGTGTTAGGGTTAGGGTTAGGGTTAGGGTTAGCATTAAGGGTTAGAGTACGGTTAAGTGTTAGGGTTAGGGTTAGTGTTAGGTTTAGGGTTAAGGTAAGGGTAAGGGTTAGTTTTATCTTTAGAGTTAAGGTTAGGTTTAGGGTTAGGGTTAGGGTAAGGGTTAAGGTTAGGGGTTAGGGTTAGGGTTAGGGTGAGGGTAAGGATTAGGGTAAGGGTTAGGTTTAGTGTTAGAGTTACGGTTAGGGTTAGGGTAAGTGTAAGGTTAGGGTTAGGGTAAGTGTCAGGTTTAGGGTTAGGGTTAGGGACAGCGTAAGGGTAAGGGTTAGGATTAGGGGTTAGGGTTTGGTTAAGGGTTAGTGTTAGGATTAGCGGTTAGGGTTAAGCTTAGGGTTAGGGATAGGTTAAGTATTAGGGTTAGGATTAGGGTAAGGGTAATTGTTACGGTTGGGGTTAGGGTTAGTGTTATGGTTAGGGTAAGGATTAGGGTTAGGGTAAGGATTAGGGTTAGGTTTAGGATTAGGTTTAGGGTTAGGGTAAGTGTTAGGGTTAGGGTTAGTGTTCGATATAGTATAAGGGTAAGAGTTAGGGTTAGGTGTTAGGTTTAGGGTTAGGGTTAGGTTTAGGTTTAGGTTTAGAGTAAGGGTAAGGGTTAGGGTTATGGTTAGTGTTAGCGTTAGGGTTAGGTTTAGGGTTAAGTTTAGGGTTAGGGAAAGGGTTAGGGTTAGGTTTAGGGTTAGGGTTAGGATAAGGATTAGGGTTAGGGTTAGGGTAAGGGTTAGGGTTAGGGTTAGGGTTAGGGTTAGGGTAAGGGTTGGGGTTAGAGGTTAGGGTTAGGGTTAGGGTTAGAGTTAGGGTTAGGGTTAGGGTTAGGTTTAGGTTTAGGGTTAAGTTTAGAGTAAGGGTAAGGGTGAGGTTTAGGGTTAGGGTTAGGGTTAGGTTTAGGGTTAAGGTTAGGTTTAGGGAAAGGGTTAGGGTTAGGTTTAGGATTAGGATTATTGTTAGGGCTAGGATTAGGGTTAGGGTAAGGGTTAGGATTAGGGTTGGGTTAGCATTAAGTTTAGGGTTAGGGTTAGGGTAAGGGTAAGGGTTAGGTTTAGGTTTAGGGTTAGGGTTAGGTAAGGATTAGGTTTCGGTTTAGGGTTAGGCTTATCATTAAGGTTAGGCTTAGGGTTAGGGTAAGGGTAAGGGTTAGGTTTAGGGTTAGGTTTAGGGTAAGTGTTATGTATAAGGTTAGGGTTAGGGTTAGGGGTTAGTGTTAGGGTTAGGGTTAGCGTTAGTGTAAGGGTACGGGTTAGGGTTAGGGTTAGGGTTAGAGTAAGGGTAAAGGTTAGGATAGGGTTAGTGTACGGTTAGGGATAGGGTTAGGGTTAGGGTAAGGATTAGGGTTTTGGTTAGGGTTAGGGTTAAGGTTAGGTTTAGGGTAAGGGTTAGGTTTCGGGTTAGGGTTAGGGTTAGGTTTAGGGTTAGGGTAAGGGTTAGGGTTAGGGTTAGGGTTAGGTTTTGGGTAAGGGTTAGGGATAGGGATTAGGGTTAGGGTTAGTGTAAGGGTTAGTGTTAGGGTTACGGTTAGGGTTAGTGTAAGGGTTAGGGTTAGGGTTAGGGTTAGGGTAAGGGTTAGGGTTAGGGTTAGGGGTAGGGTAATGGTAAGGGTTAGGGTAAGGGTTAGGGGAAGGGTAAGTGTTAGGATTAGGGTTAGGGTTTGGGTTAGGTTTAGGGTTAGGGTAAGGGTAAGGTTTAAGGTTAGGGTTAGGGTTAGGGTTACGTTTAGGGTTAGGGTGAGGGTAAGGATTAGTTTTAGAGTTAGGGTTAGGTTTAGTGTTAGGGTTAGTGTAAGGTAAGGGTTAGGGTTAGGGTTAGGGTTAAGTTTAGGTTTAGGTTTAGGGTTAGGGTTAGAATTAGGGTTAGGTTTCGGTTTACGGTTAGGCTTAGGGTAAAGGTAACTGTTAGGGTTAGGGTTAGGTTTAGGGTCAGGGTTAGGTTAGCATTAAGGTTAGGGTTAAGGTTAGGGTAAGGGTAAGGGTAACGGTTAGGTTTAGGGTTAAGGCTAAGGTTAGTGTTAGGGTTAGGGATAGGTTTAGGGTAAGGGTAAGGTTTATGGTTAGTGTTAGGGTTAGGTTTAATGTTAGGGTTAGGATTAGGGTTAGGCTAAGGTTTAGGGTTAGGGTAAGGGTTAGGGTTTGGTTAAGGTTTAGGGTTAGGGTTAGGGTAGGGTTAGGGTTTAGTGTAAGGGTTAGGGTTAGGGTAAGGGTTAGGATTAGGTTTAGAGTAAGGGTAAGTGTTAGGGTTAGGTTTAGGGTTTGGGTTAGGGTTAGGGTAACAGTAAGGGTTAGGGTTAGGGTTAGGTTTAGGGTTAGGTTTAGGGTTAGGTTTAGGTTTTGGATTAGGGTTAAGGTAAGTGTTAGTGTTAAGGTTAGGGTTAGGGTTAGGGTTAAGGTTAGGGTTAGTGTTAGGGAAAGGGTAAGGGTTAGGTTTAGGGTTAGGGTTAGCATTAAGGGTTAGAGTAAGGTTAAGTGTTAGGGTTAGGGTTAGGGTTAGGGTTACCATTAAGGGTTAGAGTAAGGTTAAGTGTTATTGTTAGGGTTAGTGTTAGGTTTAGGTTTAAGGTAAGGGTAAGGGTTCGGGTTATCTTTAGAGTTAAGGTTAGGTTTAGGGTTAGGGTTAGGGTAAGGGTTAGGGTTAGGGGTTAGGGTTAGGGTTAGGGTTAGGGTAAGGGTAAGGTTAGGGTTAGGGTAAGTGTCAGGGTTAGGGTTAGGGTTAGGGTAATTTTTACGGTTGGGATTAGGGTTAGTGTTAGGGTTAGGGTAAGGGTTAGGGTTAGGGTAAGGGTTAGGGTTAGTTTTAGAATTAGGTTTAGGGTTAGGGTAAGTTTTAGGGTTAGGGTTAGTGTTAGGGATAGTATAAGGGTAAGAGTTAGGGTTCGGAGTTAGGTTTAGGGTTAGGGTTAGGTTTAGGGTTAGGTTTAGAGTAAGGGTAAGGGTTAGGGTTAGGGTTAGTGTTAGCGTTAGGGTTAGGTTTAGGGTTAAGGTTAGGGTTAGGTAAAGGGTTAGGGTTAGGGTTAGGGTTAGGTTTAGGGTTAGGGTTAGGGTAAGGATTAGGGTTAGGGTTAGGGTAAGGTTTAGGGTTAGGGTTAGGGTTAGGGTAAGGGTTGGGGTTAGGGGTTAGGATTAGGGGTAGGGTTAGGGTGAGGGTAAGGGTTAGGATTAGGGTTATGGTTAGGGTTAGAGTTAGGGTTAGGGTTAGGGTTAGGTTTAGGTTTTGGGTTAAGTTTAGAGTAAGGGTAAGGGTGAGGTTTAGGGTTAGGGTTAGGGTTAGGGTTAGGGTTAAGGTTAGGTTTAGGGAAAGGGTTAGGGTTAGGTTTAGGGTTAGGGTTATTGTTAGGGCTAGGATTAGGGTTAGGGTTAGGGTAAGGGTTAGGATTGGGGTTAGGGTTAGCATTAAGTTTAGGGTTAGGGTTAGGGTAAGGGTTAGGGATAGGGTTTGGGTTAAGGCTAAGGTTAGTGTTAGGGTTAGGGATAGGTTTAGGGTAAGGGTAAGGTTTAGGGTTAGTGTTAGGGTTAGGTTTAATGTTAGGGTTAGGATTAGGGTTAGGCCAAGGGTTAGGGTTAGGGTTAGGGCAAGGGATAGGGTTTGGGTAAGGGTTAGGGTTAGGGTTAGGGTAGGGTTATGGTTTAGTGTTAGCGTTAGGGTAAGGGTTAGGGTTAGAGTTAGGGTTAGGGTAAGGGTAAGTGTTAGGGTTAGGGTTAGGTTTAGCGTTAGGGTTAGGGTAACAGTAAGGGTTAGGGTTAGGGTTAGGGTTAGGTTTAGGGTTAGGATTAGGGTTAGGTTTAGGTGTAGGATTAGGGTTAAGGTAAGTGTAAGGGTTAAGGTTAGGGTAAGGATTAGGGTAAGGGTTAGGGGAATGGTAAGTGTTAGGATTAAAGTTAGGGTTTGTGTTAGGTTTAGGGTTACGGTAAAGGTAAGGGTTAAGGTTAGCATTAGGGTTAGTGTTAGGATTAGGTTTAGGGTGAGGGTAAGGATTAGTTTTAGAGTTAGGGTTAGGTTTAGTTTTAGGGTTAGGGTAAGGGTAAGGGTTAGGGTTAGGGTTAGGGTTAAGTTTAGGGTTAGGTTATGTTTAGGGTTAGGATTAGGGTTAGGTTTCGGTTTAGGGTTAGGCTTAGGGTAAAGGTAACTGTTAGGGTTAGGGTTAGGTTTAGGGTTAGGGATAGGCTAGCATTAACGTTAGGGTTAGGGTTAGGGTAAGGGTAAGGGTTAGGGTTAGGGTTAGGGTAAGGGTTAGGGTTAGGGTTAGGGTTAAGGCTAAGGTTAGTGTTAGGGTTAGGGATAGGTTTAGGGTAAGTGTAAGGTTTAGGGTTAGTGTTAGGGTTAGGTTTAATGTTAGGGTTAGGATTAGGGTTAGGCTAAGGGTTAGGGTTAGGGTTAGGGTAAGGGTTAGGGTTTGGGTAAGGGTTAGGGTTAGGGTAGGGTTAGGGTTTAGTGTTAGGGTTAGGGTTAGGGTAAGGGTTAGGGTTAGGGTTAGGGTAAGGGTAAGTGTTAGGGTTAGGGTTTGGGTTAGGGTTAGGGTAATAGTAAGGGTTAGGGTTAGGGTTATGTTTAGGGTTAGGATTAGGATTAGGTTTAGTTTTAGGATGAGGGTTAAGGTAAGTGTAAGTGTTAAGGTTAGGGTTAGGGTTAGGGTTAGGGTTAAGGGTAGGGTTAGGTTTAGGGAAAGGGTAAGGCTTAGGTTTAGGGTTAGGGTTAGCATTAAGGGTTAGAGTAAGGTTAAGTGTTAGGGTTAGGGTTAGTGTTAGGTTTAGGTTTAAGGTAAGGGTAAGGGTTAGGGTTACCTTTAGAGTTAAGGTTAGGTTTAGGGTTAGGTTTAGGGTAAGGGTTAGGGTTAGGGGTTAGTGTTAGGGTAAGGGTTAGGGTGAGGGTAAGGGTTAGGGTTAGGGGTTAGGGTTAGGTTTTGGGTAAGGGTTAGGGATAGGGATTAGGGTTAGGGTTAGGGTTAGTGTAAGGGTTAGGGTTAGGGTTACTGTTAGGGTTAGTGTAAGGGTTACGGTTAGGGTTACTGGTAGGGTTAGTGTAAGGGTTAGGGTTAGGGTTAGGTTTAGGGTAAGGGTTAGGGTTAGGTTTAGGGTTAGGGTAAAGGTAAAGGTTAAGGTTAGCGTTAGGGTTACGGTAAGGTTTAGGGTTAGGGTGAGGGTAAGGATTAGTTTTAGAGTTAGGGTTAGGTTTAGTGTTAGGGTTAGGGTAAGGGTAAGGGTTAGGGTTAGGGTTAGGGTTAAGTTTAGGGTTAGGGTTAGAGTTAGGTTAGGATTAGGGTTAGGTTTCGGTTTAGGGTTTGGCTTAGGGTAAAGGTAACTGTTAGGGTTAGGGTTAGGTTTAGAGTTAGGGTTAGGTTAGCATTAAGGTTAGGGTTAGGGTTTGGGTAAGTGTTAGGGTTAGGGTTAGGGTAGGGTTAGGGTTTAGAGTTAGGGTTAGGGTTAGGGTAAGTGTTAGGGTTAGGGTTTGGGTTAGGGTTAGGGTAACAGTAAGGGTTAGGGTTAGGGTTAGGTTTAGGGTTAGGATTAGGGTTAGCGTTAGGTTTAGGATTAGGGTTAAGGTAAGTGTAAGTGTTAAGGTTTGGGTTAGGGTTAGGGTTAAGTTTAGGGTTAGGGTTAGGGAAAGGGTAAGGGTTAGGTTTTGGGTTAGGGTTAGCATTAAGGGTTAGAGTAAGGTTAAGTGTTAGGTTTAGGGTTAGGGTTAGGGTTAGCATTAAGGGTTAGAGTACGGTTAAGTGTTAGGGTTAGGGTTAGTGTTAGGTTTAGGGTTAAGGTAAGGGTAAGGGTTAGTTTTATCTTTAGAGTTAAGGTTAGGTTTAGGGTTAGGGTTAGGGTAAGGGTTAAGGTTAGGGGTTAGGGTTAGGGTTAGGGTGAGGGTAAGGATTAGGGTAAGGGTTAGGTTTAGTGTTAGAGTTACGGTTAGGGTTAGGGTAAGTGTAAGGTTAGGGTTAGGGTAAGTGTCAGGTTTAGGGTTAGGGTTAGGGACAGCGTAAGGGTAAGGGTTAGGATTAGGGGTTAGGGTTTGGTTAAGGGTTAGTGTTAGGATTAGCGGTTAGGGTTAAGCTTAGGGTTAGGGATAGGTTAAGTGTTAGGGTTAGGATTAGGGTAAGGGTAATTGTTACGGTTGGGGTTAGGGTTAGTGTTATGGTTAGGGTAAGGATTAGGGTTAGGGTAAGGATTAGGGTTAGGTTTAGGATTAGGTTTAGGGTTAGGGTAAGTGTTAGGGTTAGGGTTAGTGTTAGATATAGTATAAGGGTAAGAGTTAGGGTTAGGGGTTAGGTTTAGGGTTAGGGTTAGGTTTAGGTTTAGGTTTAGAGTAAGGGTAAGGGTTAGGGTTATGGTTAGTGTTAGCGTTAGGGTTAGGTTTAGGGTTAAGTTTAGGGTTAGGGAAAGGGTTAGGGTTAGGTTTAGGGTTAGGGTTAGGATAAGGATTAGGGTTAGGGTTAGGGTAAGGGTTAGGGTTAGGGTTAGGGTTAGGGTAAGGGTTGGGATTAGAGGTTAGGGTTAGGGTTAGGGTTAGAGTTAGGGTTAGGGTTAGGGTTAGGTTTAGGTTTAGGGTTAAGTTTAGAGTAAGGGTAAGGGTGAGGTTTATGGTTAGGGTTAGGGTTAGGTTTAGGGTTAAGGTTAGGTTTAGGGAAAGGGTTATGGTTAGGTTTAGGATTAGGATTATTGTTAGGGCTAGGATTAGGGTTAGGGTAAGGGTTAGGATTAGGGTTGGGTTAGCATTAAGTTTAGGGTTAGGGTTAGGGTAAGGGTAAGGGTTAGGTTTAGGTTTAGGGTTAGGGTTAGGTAAGGATTAGGTTTCGGTTTAGGGTTAGGTTTATCATTAAGGTTAGGCTTAGGGTTAGGGTAAGGGTAAGGGTTAGGTTTAGGGTTAGGTTTAGGGTAAGTGTTATGTATAAGGTTAGGGTTAGGGTTAGGGGTTAGTGTTAGGGTTAGGGTTAGCGTTAGTGTAAGGGTACGGGTTAGGGTTAGGGTTAGGGTTAGAGTAAGGGTAAAGGTTAGGATAGGGTTAGTGTACGGTTAGGGATAGGGTTAGGGTTAGGGTAAGGATTAGGGTTTTGGTTAGGGTTAGGGTTAAGGTTAGGTTTAGGGTAAGGGTTAGGTTTCGGGTTAGGGTTAGGGTTAGGTTTAGGGTTAGGGTAAGGGTTAGGGTTAGGGTTAGGGTTAGGTTTTGGGTAAGGGTTAGGGATAGGGATTAGGGTTAGGGTTAGTGTAAGGGTTAGTGTTAGGGTTACGGTTAGGGTTAGTGTAAGGGTTAGGGTTAGGGTTAGGGTTAGGGTAAGGGTTAGGGTTAGGGTTAGGGTTAGGGTAATGGTAAGGGTTAGGGTAAGGGTTAGGGGAAGGGTAAGTGTTAGGATTAGGGTTAGGGTTTGGGTTAGGTTTAGGGTTAGGGTAAGGGTAAGGTTTAAGGTTAGGGTTAGGGTTAGGGTTACGTTTAGGGTTAGGGTGAGGGTAAGGATTAGTTTTAGTGTTAGGGTTAGTGTAAGGTAAGGGTTAGGGTTAGGGTTAGGGTTAAGTTTAGGTTTAGGTTTAGGGTTAGGGTTAGAATTAGGGTTAGGTTTCGGTTTACGGTTAGGCTTAGGGTAAAGGTAACTGTTAGGGTTAGGGTTAGGTTTAGGGTCAGGGTTAGGTTAGCATTAAGGTTAGGGTTAAGGTTAGGGTAAGGGTAAGGGTAACGGTTAGGTTTAGGGTTAAGGCTAAGGTTAGTGTTAGGGTTAGGGATAGGTTTAGGGTAAGGGTAAGGTTTATGGTTAGTGTTAGGGTTAGGTTTAATATTAGGGTTAGGATTAGGGTTAGGCTAAGGTTTAGGGTTAGGGTAAGGGTTAGGGTTTGGTTAAGGTTTAGGGTTAGGGTTAGGGTAGGGTTAGGGTTTAGTGTAAGGGTTAGGGTTAGGGTAAGGGTTAGGATTAGGGTTAGAGTAAGGGTAAGTGTTAGGGTTAGGGTTAGGGTTTGGGTTAGGGTTAGGGTAACAGTAAGGGTTAGGGTTAGGGTTAGGTTTAGGGTTAGGTTTAGGGTTAGGTTTAGGTTTAGGATTAGGGTTAAGGTAAGTGTTAGTGTTAAGGTTAGGGTTAGGGTTAGGGTTAAGGTTAGGGTTAGTGTTAGGGAAAGGGTAAGGGTTAGGTTTAGGGTTAGGGTTAGCATTAAGGGTTAGAGTAAGGTTAAGTGTTAGGGTTAGGGTTAGGGTTAGGGTTACCATTAAGGGTTAGAGTAAGGTTAAGTGTTATTGTTAGGGTTAGTGTTAGGTTTAGGTTTAAGGTAAGGGTAAGGGTTCGGGTTATCTTTAGAGTTAAGGTTAGGTTTAGGGTTAGGGTTAGGGTAAGGGTTAGGGTTAGGGGTTAGGGTTAGGGTTAGGGTTAGGGTAAGGGTAAGGTTAGGGTTAGGGTAAGTGTCAGGGTTAGGGTTAGGGTTAGGGTAATTTTTACGGTTGGGATTAGGGTTAGTGTTAGGGTTAGGGTAAGGGTTAGGGTTAGGGTAAGGGTTAGGGTTAGTTTTAGAATTAGGTTTAGGGTTAGGGTAAGTTTTAGGGTTAGGGTTAGTGTTAGGGATAGTATAAGGGTAAGAGTTAGGGTTCGGAGTTAGGTTTAGGGTTAGGGTTAGGTTTAGGGTTAGGTTTAGAGTAAGGGTAAGGGTTAGGGTTAGGGTTAGTGTTAGCGTTAGGGTTAGGTTTAGGGTTAAGGTTAGGGTTAGGTAAAGGGTTAGGGTTAGGGTTAGGGTTAGGTTTAGGGTTAGGGTTAGGGTAAGGATTAGGGTTAGGGTTAGGGTAAGGTTTAGGGTTAGGGTTAGGGTTAGGGTAAGGGTTGGGGTTAGGGGTTAGGATTAGGGGTAGGTTTAGGGTGAGGGTAAGGGTTAGGATTAGGGTTATGGTTAGGGTTAGAGTTAGGGTTAGGGTTAGGGTTAGGTTTAGGTTTTGGGTTAAGTTTAGAGTAAGGGTAAGGGTGAGGTTTAGGGTTAGGGTTAGGGTTAGGGTTAGGGTTAAGGTTAGGTTTAGGGAAAGGGTTAGGGTTAGGTTTAGGGTTAGGGTTATTGTTAGGGCTAGGATTAGGGTTAGGGTTAGGGTAAGGGTTAGGATTGGGGTTAGGGTTAGCATTAAGTTTAGGGTTAGGGTTAGGGTAAGGGTTAGGGATAGGGTTTGGGTTAAGGCTAAGGTTAGTGTTAGGGTTAGGGATAGGTTTAGGGTAAGGGTAAGGTTTAGGGTTAGTGTTAGGGTTAGGTTTAATGTTAGGGTTAGGATTAGGGTTAGGCCAAGGGTTAGGGTTAGGGTTAGGGCAAGGGATAGGGTTTGGGTAAGGGTTAGGGTTAGGGTTAGGGTAGGGTTATGGTTTAGTGTTAGCGTTAGGGTAAGGGTTAGGGTTAGAGTTAGGGTTAGGGTAAGGGTAAGTGTTAGGGTTAGGGTTAGGTTTAGCGTTAGGGTTAGGGTAACAGTAAGGGTTAGGGTTAGGATTAGGGTTAGGTTTAGGGTTAGGATTAGGGTTAGGTTTAGGTGTAGGATTAGGGTTAAGGTAAGTGTAAGGGTTAAGGTTAGGGTAAGGATTAGGGTAAGGGTTAGGGGAATGGTAAGTGTTAGGATTAAAGTTAGGGTTTGTGTTAGGTTTAGGGTTACGGTAAAGGTAAGGGTTAAGGTTAGCATTAGGGTTAGTGTTAGGTTTAGGTTTAGGGTGAGGGTAAGGATTAGTTTTAGAGTTAGGGTTAGGTTTAGTTTTAGGGTTAGGGTAAGGGTAAGGGTTAGGGTTAGGGTTAGGGTTAAGTTTAGGGTTAGGTTATGTTTAGGGTTAGGATTAGGGTTAGGTTTCGGTTTAGGGTTAGGCTTAGGGTAAAGGTAACTGTTAGGTTTAGGGTTAGGTTTAGGGTTAGGGATAGGCTAGCATTAACGTTAGGGTTAGGGTTAGGGTAAGGGTAAGGGTTAGGGTTAGGGTTAGGGTAAGGGTTAGGGTTAGGGTTAGGGTTAAGGCTAAGGTTAGTGTTAGGGTTAGGGATAGGTTTAGGGTAAGGGTAAGGTTTAGGGTTATTGTTAGGGTTAGGTTTAATGTTAGGGTTAGGATTAGGGTTAGGCTAAGGGTTAGGGTTAGGGTTAGGGTAAGGGTTAGGGTTTGGGTAAGGGTTAGGGTTAGGGTAGGGTTAGGGTTTAGTGTTAGGGTTAGGGTTAGGGTAAGGGTTAGGGTTAGGGTTAGGGTAAGGGTAAGTGTTAGGGTTAGGGTTTGGGTTAGGGTTAGGGTAATAGTAAGGGTTAGGGTTAGGGTTATGTTTAGGGTTAGGATTAGGATTAGGTTTAGTTTTAGGATGAGGGTTAAGGTAAGTGTAAGTGTTAAGGTTAGGGTTAGGGTTAGGGTTAGGGTTAAGGGTAGGGTTAGGTTTAGGGAAAGGGTAAGGCTTAGGTTTAGGGTTAGGGTTAGCATTAAGGGTTAGAGTAAGGTTAAGTGTTAGGGTTAGGGTTAGTGTTAGGTTTAGGGTTAAGGTAAGGGTAAGGGATAGGGTTACCTTTAGAGTTAAGGTTAGGTTTAGGGTTAGGTTTAGGGTAAGGGTTAGGGTTAGGGGTTAGTGTTAGGGTAAGGGTTAGGGTGAGGGTAAGGGTTAGGGTTAGGGGTTAGGGTTAGGTTTTGGGTAAGGGTTAGGGATAGGGATTAGGGTTAGGGTTAGGGTTAGTGTAAGGGTTAGGGTTAGGGTTACTGTTAGGGTTAGTGTAAGGGTTACGGTTAGGGTTACTGGTAGGGTTAGTGTAAGGGTTAGGGTTAGGGTTAGGTTTAGGGTAAGGGTTAGGGTTAGGTTTAGGGTTAGGGTAAAGGTAAAGGTTAAGGTTAGCGTTAGGGTTACGGTAAGGTTTAGGGTTAGGGTGAGGGTAAGGATTAGTTTTTAGAGTTAGGGTTAGGTTTAGTGTTAGGGTTAGGGTAAGGGTAAGGGTTAGGGTTAGGGTTAGTGTTAAGTTTAGGGTTAGGGTTAGAGTTAGGTTAGGATTAGGGTTAGGTTTCGGTTTAGGTTTGGCTTAGGGTAAAGGTAACTGTTAGGGTTAGGGTTAGGTTTAGAGTTAGGGTTAGGTTAGCATTAAGGTTAGGGTTAGGGTTTGGGTAAGTGTTAGGGTTAGGGTTAGGGTAGGGTTAGGGTTTAGAGTTAGGGTTAGGGTTAGGGTAAGGGTTAGGGTTAGGGTTAGGGTTAGGGTAAGTGTTAGGGTTAGGGTTTGGGTTAGGGTTAGGGTAACAGTAAGGGTTAGGGTTAGGGTTAGGTTTAGGGTTAGGATTAGGGTTAGCGTTAGGTTTAGGATTAGGGTTAAGGTAAGTGTAAGTGTTAAGGTTTGGGTTAGGGTTAGGGTTAAGTTTAGGGTTAGGGTTAGGGAAAGGGTAAGGGTTAGGTTTTGGGTTAGGGTTAGCATTAAGGGTTAGAGTAAGGTTAAGTGTTAGGGTTAGGGTTAGGGTTAGGGTTAGCATTAAGGGTTAGAGTACGGTTAAGTGTTAGGGTTAGGGTTAGTGTTAGGTTTAGGGTTAAGGTAAGGGTAAGGGTTAGTTTTATCTTTAGAGTTAAGGTTAGGTTTAGGGTTAGGGTTAGGGTAAGGGTTAAGGTTAGGGGTTAGGGTTAGGGTTAGGGTGAGGGTAAGGATTAGGGTAAGGGTTAGGTTTAGTGTTAGAGTTACGGTTAGGGTTAGGGTAAGTGTAAGGTTAGGGTTAGGGTAAGTGTCAGGTTTAGGGTTAGGGTTAGGGACAGCGTAAGGGTAAGGGTTAGGATTAGGGGTTAGGGTTTGGTTAAGGGTTAGTGTTAGGATTAGCGGTTAGGGTTAAGCTTAGGGTTAGGGATAGGTTAAGTGTTAGGGTTAGGATTAGGGTAAGGGTAATTGTTACGGTTGGGGTTAGGGTTAGTGTTATGGTTAGGGTAAGGATTAGGGTTAGGGTAAGGATTAGGGTTAGGTTTAGGATTAGGTTTAGGGTTAGGGTAAGTGTTAGGGTTAGGGTTAGTGTTAGATATAGTATAAGGGTAAGAGTTAGGGTTAGGGGTTAGGTTTAGGGTTAGGGTTAGGTTTAGGTTTAGGTTTAGAGTAAGGGTAAGGGTTAGGGTTATGGTTAGTGTTAGCGTTAGGGTTAGGTTTAGGGTTAAGTTTAGGGTTAGGGAAAGGGTTAGGGTTAGGTTTAGGGTTAGGGTTAGGATAAGGATTAGGGTTAGGGTTAGGGTAAGGGTTAGGGTTAGGGTTAGGGTTAGGGTAAGGGTTGGGGTTAGAGGTTAGGGTTAGGGTTAGGGTTAGAGTTAGGGTTAGGGTTAGGGTTAGGTTTAGGTTTAGGGTTAAGTTTAGAGTAAGGGTAAGGGTGAGGTTTAGGGTTAGGGTTAGGGTTAGGTTTAGGGTTAAGGTTAGGTTTAGGGAAAGGGTTAGGGTTAGGTTTAGGATTAGGATTATTGTTAGGGCTAGGATTAGGGTTAGGGTAAGGGTTAGGATTAGGGTTGGGTTAGCATTAAGTTTAGGGTTAGGGTTAGGGTAAGGGTAAGGGTTAGGTTTAGGTTTAGGGTTAGGGTTAGGTAAGGATTAGGTTTCGGTTTAGGGTTAGGTTTATCATTAAGGTTAGGCTTAGGGTTAGGGTAAGGGTAAGGGTTAGGTTTAGGGTTAGGTTTAGGGTAAGTGTTATGTATAAGGTTAGGGTTAGGGTTAGGGGTTAGTGTTAGGGTTAGGGTTAGCGTTAGTGTAAGGGTACGGGTTAGGGTTAGGGTTAGGGTTAGAGTAAGGGTAAAGGTTAGGATAGGGTTAGTGTACGGTTAGGGATAGGGTTAGGGTTAGGGTAAGGATTAGGGTTTTGGTTAGGGTTAGGGTTAAGGTTAGGTTTAGGGTAAGGGTTAGGTTTCGGGTTAGGGTTAGGGTTAGGTTTAGGGTTAGGGTAAGGGTTAGGGTTAGGGTTAGGGTTAGGTTTTGGGTAAGGGTTAGGGATAGGGATTAGGGTTAGGGTTAGTGTAAGGGTTAGTGTTAGGGTTACGGTTAGGGTTAGTGTAAGGGTTAGGGTTAGGGTTAGGGTTAGGGTAAGGGTTAGGGTTAGGGTTAGGGTTAGGGTAATGGTAAGGGTTAGGGTAAGGGTTAGGGGAAGGGTAAGTGTTAGGATTAGGGTTAGGGTTTGGGTTAGGTTTAGGGTTAGGGTAAGGGTAAGGTTTAAGGTTAGGGTTAGGGTTAGGGTTACGTTTAGGGTTAGGGTGAGGGTAAGGATTAGTTTTAGAGTTAGGGTTAGGTTTAGTGTTAGGGTTAGTGTAAGGTAAGGGTTAGGGTTAGGGTTAGGGTTAAGTTTAGGTTTAGGTTTAGGGTTAGGGTTAGAATTAGGGTTAGGTTTCGGTTTACGGTTAGGCTTAGGGTAAAGGTAACTGTTAGGGTTAGGGTTAGGTTTAGGGTCAGGGTTAGGTTAGCATTAAGGTTAGGGTTAAGGTTAGGGTAAGGGTAAGGGTAACGGTTAGGTTTAGGGTTAAGGCTAAGGTTAGTGTTAGGGTTAGGGATAGGTTTAGGGTAAGGGTAAGGTTTATGGTTAGTGTTAGGGTTAGGTTTAATGTTAGGGTTAGGATTAGGGTTAGGCTAAGGTTTAGGGTTAGGGTTAGGGTAAGGGTTAGGGTTTGGTTAAGGTTTAGGGTTAGGGTTAGGGTAGGGTTAGGGTTTAGTGTAAGGGTTAGGGTTAGGGTAAGGGTTAGGATTAGGGTTAGAGTAAGGGTAAGTGTTAGGGTTAGGGTTAGGGTTTGGGTTAGGGTTAGGGTAACAGTAAGGGTTAGGGTTAGGGTTAGGTTTAGGGTTAGGTTTAGGGTTAGGTTTAGGTTTAGGATTAGGGTTAAGGTAAGTGTTAGTGTTAAGGTTAGGGTTAGGGTTAGGGTTAAGGTTAGGGTTAGTGTTAGGGAAAGGGTAAGGGTTAGGTTTAGGGTTAGGGTTAGCATTAAGGGTTAGAGTAAGGGTAAGTGTTAGGGTTAGGGTTAGGGTTAGGGTTACCATTAAGGGTTAGAGTAAGGTTAAGTGTTATTGTTAGGGTTAGTGTTAGGTTTAGGTTTAAGGTAAGGGTAAGGGTTCGGGTTATCTTTAGAGTTAAGGTTAGGTTTAGGGTTAGGGTTAGGGTAAGGGTTAGGGTTAGGGGTTAGGGTTAGGGTTAGGGTTAGGGTAAGGGTAAGGTTAGGGTTAGGGTAAGTGTCAGGGTTAGGGTTAGGGTTAGGGTAATTTTTACGGTTGGGATTAGGGTTAGTGTTAGGGTTAGGGTAAGGGTTAGGGTTAGGGTAAGGGTTAGGGTTAGTTTTAGAATTAGGTTTAGGGTTAGGGTAAGTTTTAGGGTTAGGGTTAGTGTTAGGGATAGTATAAGGGTAAGAGTTAGGGTTCAGAGTTAGGTTTAGGGTTAGGGTTAGGTTTAGGGTTAGGTTTAGAGTAAGGGTAAGGGTTAGGGTTAGGGTTAGTGTTAGCGTTAGGGTTAGGTTTAGGGTTAAGGTTAGGGTTAGGTAAAGGGTTAGGGTTAGGGTTAGGGTTAGGTTTAGGGTTAGGGTTAGGGTAAGGATTAGGGTTAGGGTTAGGGTAAGGTTTAGGGTTAGGGTTAGGGTTAGGGTAAGGGTTGGGGTTAGGGGTTAGGATTAGGGGTAGGGTTAGGGTGAGGGTAAGGGTTAGGATTAGGGTTATGGTTAGGGTTAGAGTTAGGGTTAGGGTTAGGGTTAGGTTTAGGTTTTGGGTTAAGTTTAGAGTAAGGGTAAGGGTGAGGTTTAGGGTTAGGGTTAGGGTTAGGGTTAGGGTTAAGGTTAGGTTTAGGGAAAGGGTTAGGGTTAGGTTTAGGGTTAGGGTTATTGTTAGGGCTAGGATTAGGGTTAGGGTTAGGGTAAGGGTTAGGATTGGGGTTAGGGTTAGCATTAAGTTTAGGGTTAGGGTTAGGGTAAGGGTTAGGGATAGGGTTTGGGTTAAGGCTAAGGTTAGTGTTAGGGTTAGGGATAGGTTTAGGGTAAGGGTAAGGTTTAGGGTTAGTGTTAGGGTTAGGTTTAATGTTAGGGTTAGGATTAGGGTTAGGCCAAGGGTTAGGGTTAGGGTTAGGGCAAGGGATAGGTTTTGGGTAAGGGTTAGGGTTAGGGTTAGGGTAGGGTTATGGTTTAGTGTTAGCGTTAGGGTAAGGGTTAGGGTTAGAGTTAGGGTTAGGGTAAGGGTAAGTGTTAGGGTTAGGGTTAGGTTTAGCGTTAGGGTTAGGGTAACAGTAAGGGTTAGGGTTAGGGTTAGGGTTAGGTTTAGGGTTAGGATTAGGGTTAGGTTTAGGTGTAGGATTAGGGTTAAGGTAAGTGTAAGGGTTAAGGTTAGGGTAAGGATTAGGGTAAGGGTTAGGGGAATGGTAAGTGTTAGGATTAAAGTTAGGGTTTGTGTTAGGTTTAGGGTTACGGTAAAGGTAAGGGTTAAGGTTAGCATTAGGGTTAGTGTTAGGTTTAGGTTTAGGGTGAGGGTAAGGATTAGTTTTAGAGTTAGGGTTAGGTTTAGTTTTAGGGTTAGGGTAAGGGTAAGGGTTAGGGTTAGGGTTAGGGTTAAGTTTAGGGTTAGGTTATGTTTAGGGTTAGGATTAGGGTTAGGTTTCGGTTTAGGGTTAGGCTTAGGGTAAAGGTAACTGTTAGGTTTAGGGTTAGGTTTAGGGTTAGGGATAGGCTAGCATTAACGTTAGGGTTAGGGTTAGGGTAAGGGTAAGGGTTAGGGTTAGGGTTAGGGTAAGGGTTAGGGTTAGGGTTAGGGTTAAGGCTAAGGTTAGTGTTAGGGTTAGGGATAGGTTTAGGGTAAGGGTAAGGTTTAGGGTTAGTGTTAGGGTTAGGTTTAATGTTAGGGTTAGGATTAGGGTTAGGCTAAGGGTTAGGGTTAGGGTTAGGGTAAGGGTTAGGGTTTGGGTAAGGGTTAGGGTTAGGGTAGGGTTAGGGTTTAGTGTTAGGGTTAGGGTTAGGGTAAGGGTTAGGGTTAGGGTTAGGGTAAGGGTAAGTGTTAGGGTTAGGGTTTGGGTTAGGGTTAGGGTAATAGTAAGGGTTAGGGTTAGGGTTATGTTTAGGGTTAGGATTAGGATTAGGTTTAGTTTTAGGATGAGGGTTAAGGTAAGTGTAAGTGTTAAGGTTAGGGTTAGGGTTAGGGTTAGGGTTAAGGGTAGGGTTAGGTTTAGGGAAAGGGTAAGGCTTAGGTTTAGGGTTAGGGTTAGCATTAAGGGTTAGAGTAAGGTTAAGTGTTAGGGTTAGGGTTAGTGTTAGGTTTAGGGTTAAGGTAAGGGTAAGGGTTAGGGTTACCTTTAGAGTTAAGGTTAGGTTTAGGGTTAGGTTTAGGGTAAGGGTTAGGGTTAGGGGTTAGTGTTAGGGTAAGGGTTAGGGTGAGGGTAAGGGTTAGGGTTAGGGGTTAGGGTTAGGTTTTGGGTAAGGGTTAGGGATAGGGATTAGGGTTAGGGTTAGGGTTAGTGTAAGGGTTAGGGTTAGGGTTACTGTTAGGGTTAGTGTAATGGTTACGGTTAGGGTTACTGGTAGGGTTAGTGTAAGGGTTAGGGTTAGGGTTAGGTTTAGGGTAAGGGTTAGGGTTAGGTTTAGAGTTAGGGTAAAGGTAAAGGTTAAGGTTAGCGTTAGGGTTACGGTAAGGTTTAGGGTTAGGGTGAGGGTAAGGATTAGTTTTAGAGTTAGGGTTAGGTTTAGTGTTAGGGTTAGGGTAAGGGTAAGGGTTAGGGTTAGGGTTAGGGTTAAGTTTAGGGTTAGGGTTAGAGTTAGGTTAGGATTAGGGTTAGGTTTCGGTTTAGGGTTTGGCTTAGGGTAAAGGTAACTGTTAGGGTTAGGGTTAGGTTTAGAGTTAGGGTTAGGTTAGCATTAAGGTTAGGGTTAGGGTTTGGGTAAGTGTTAGGGTTAGGGTTAGGGTAGGGTTAGGGTTTAGAGTTAGGGTTAGGGTTAGGGTAAGGGTTAGGGTTAGGGTTAGGGTTAGGGTTAGGGTAAGTGTTAGGGTTAGGGTTTGGGTTAGGGTTAGGGTAACAGTAAGGGTTAGGGTTAGGGTTAGGTTTAGGGTTAGGATTAGGGTTAGCGTTAGGTTTAGGATTAGGGTTAAGGTAAGTGTAAGTGTTAAGGTTTGGGTTAGGGTTAGGGTTAAGTTTAGGGTTAGGGTTAGGGAAAGGGTAAGGGTTAGGTTTTGGGTTAGGGTTAGCATTAAGGGTTAGAGTAAGGTTAAGTGTTAGGGTTAGGGTTAGGGTTAGGGTTAGCATTAAGGGTTAGAGTACGGTTAAGTGTTAGGGTTAGGGTTAGTGTTAGGTTTAGGGTTAAGGTAAGGGTAAGGGTTAGTTTTATCTTTAGAGTTAAGGTTAGGTTTAGGGTTAGGGTTAGGGTAAGGGTTAAGGTTAGGGGTTAGGGTTAGGGTTAGGGTGAGGGTAAGGATTAGGGTAAGGGTTAGGTTTAGTGTTAGAGTTACGGTTAGGGTTAGGGTAAGTGTAAGGTTAGGGTTAGGGTAAGTGTCAGGTTTAGGGTTAGGGTTAGGGACAGCGTAAGGGTAAGGGTTAGGATTAGGGGTTAGGGTTTGGTTAAGGGTTAGTGTTAGGATTAGCGGTTAGGGTTAAGCTTAGGGTTAGGGATAGGTTAAGTGTTAGGGTTAGGATTAGGGTAAGGGTAATTGTTACGGTTGGGGTTAGGGTTAGTGTTATGGTTAGGGTAAGGATTAGGGTTAGGGTAAGGATTAGGGTTAGGTTTAGGATTAGGTTTAGGGTTAGGGTAAGTGTTAGGGTTAGGGTTAGTGTTAGATATAGTATAAGGGTAAGAGTTAGGGTTAGGGGTTAGGTTTAGGGTTAGGGTTAGGTTTAGGTTTAGGTTTAGAGTAAGGGTAAGGGTTAGGGTTATGGTTAGTGTTAGCGTTAGGGTTAGGTTTAGGGTTAAGTTTAGGGTTAGGGAAAGGGTTAGGGTTAGGTTTAGGGTTAGGGTTAGGATAAGGATTAGGGTTAGGGTTAGGGTAAGGGTTAGGGTTAGGGTTAGGGTTAGGGTAAGGGTTGGGGTTAGAGGTTAGGGTTAGGGTTAGGGTTAGAGTTAGGGTTAGGGTTAGGGTTAGGTTTAGGTTTAGGGTTAAGTTTAGAGTAAGGGTAAGGGTGAGGTTTATGGTTAGGTTTAGGGTTAGGTTTAGGGTTAAGGTTAGGTTTAGGGAAAGGGTTAGGGTTAGGTTTAGGATTAGGATTATTGTTAGGGCTAGGATTAGGGTTAGGGTAAGGGTTAGGATTAGGGTTGGGTTAGCATTAAGTTTAGGGTTAGGGTTAGGGTAAGGGTAAGGGTTAGGTTTAGGTTTAGGGTTAGGGTTAGGTAAGGATTAGGTTTCGGTTTAGGGTTAGGTTTATCATTAAGGTTAGGCTTAGGGTTAGGGTAAGGGTAAGGGTTAGGTTTAGGGTTAGGTTTAGGGTAAGTGTTATGTATAAGGTTAGGGTTAGGGTTAGGGGTTAGTGTTAGGGTTAGGGTTAGCGTTAGTGTAAGGGTACGGGTTAGGGTTAGGGTTAGGGTTAGAGTAAGGGTAAAGGTTAGGATAGGGTTAGTGTACGGTTAGGGATAGGGTTAGGGTTAGGGTAAGGATTAGGGTTTTGGTTAGGGTTAGGGTTAAGGTTAGGTTTAGGGTAAGGGTTAGGTTTCGGGTTAGGGTTAGGGTTAGGTTTAGGGTTAGGGTAAGGGTTAGGGTTAGGGTTAGGGTTAGGTTTTGGGTAAGGGTTAGGGATAGGGATTAGGGTTAGGGTTAGTGTAAGGGTTAGTGTTAGGGTTACGGTTAGGGTTAGTGTAAGGGTTAGGGTTAGGGTTAGGGTTAGGGTAAGGGTTAGGGTTAGGGTTAGGGTTAGGATTAGGGTTAGGGTTTGGGTTAGGTTTAGGGTTAGGGTAAGGGTAAGGTTTAAGGTTAGGGTTAGGGTTAGGGTTACGTTTAGGGTTAGGGTGAGGGTAAGGATTAGTTTTAGAGTTAGGGTTAGGTTTAGTGTTAGGGTTAGTGTAAGGTAAGGGTTAGGGTTAGGGTTAGGGTTAAGTTTAGGTTTAGGTTTAGGGTTAGGGTTAGAATTAGGGTTAGGTTTCGGTTTACGGTTAGGCTTAGGGTAAAGGTAACTGTTAGGGTTAGGGTTAGGTTTAGGGTCAGGGTTAGGTTAGCATTAAGGTTAGGGTTAAGGTTAGGGTAAGGGTAAGGGTAACGGTTAGGTTTAGGGTTAAGGCTAAGGTTAGTGTTAGGGTTAGGGATAGGTTTAGGGTAAGGGTAAGGTTTATGGTTAGTGTTAGGGTTAGGTTTAATGTTAGGGTTAGGATTAGGGTTAGGCTAAGGTTTAGGGTTAGGGTTAGGGTAAGGGTTAGGGTTTGGTTAAGGTTTAGGGTTAGGGTTAGGGTAGGGTTAGGGTTTAGTGTAAGGGTTAGGGTTAGGGTAAGGGTTAGGATTAGGGTTAGAGTAAGGGTAAGTGTTAGGGTTAGGGTTAGGGTTTGGGTTAGGGTTAGGGTAACAGTAAGGGTTAGGGTTAGGGTTAGGTTTAGGGTTAGGTTTAGGGTTAGGTTTAGGTTTAGGATTAGGGTTAAGGTAAGTGTTAGTGTTAAGGTTAGGGTTAGGGTTAGGGTTAAGGTTAGGGTTAGTGTTAGGGAAAGGGTAAGGGTTAGGTTTAGGGTTAGGGTTAGCATTAAGGGTTAGAGTAAGGTTAAGTGTTAGGGTTAGGGTTAGGGTTAGGGTTACCATTAAGGGTTAGAGTAAGGTTAAGTGTTATTGTTAGGGTTAGTGTTAGGTTTAGGTTTAAGGTAAGGGTAAGGGTTCGGGTTATCTTTAGAGTTAAGGTTAGGTTTAGGGTTAGGGTTAGGGTAAGGGTTAGGGTTAGGGGTTAGGGTTAGGGTTAGGGTTAGGGTAAGGGTAAGGTTAGGGTTAGGGTAAGTGTCAGGGTTAGGGTTAGGGTTAGGGTAATTTTTACGGTTGGGATTAGGGTTAGTGTTAGGGTTAGGGTAAGGGTTAGGGTTAGGGTAAGGGTTAGGGTTAGTTTTAGAATTAGGTTTAGGGTTAGGGTAAGTTTTAGGGTTAGGGTTAGTGTTAGGGATAGTATAAGGGTAAGAGTTAGGGTTCGGAGTTGGGTTTAGGGTTAGGGTTAGGTTTAGGGTTAGGTTTAGAGTAAGGGTAAGGGTTAGGGTTAGGGTTAGTGTTAGCGTTAGGGTTAGGTTTAGGGTTAAGGTTAGGGTTAGGTAAAGGGTTAGGGTTAGGGTTAGGGTTAGGTTTAGGTTTAGGGTTAGGGTAAGGATTAGGGTTAGGGTTAGGGTAAGGTTTAGGGTTAGGGTTAGGGTTAGGGTAAGGGTTGGGGTTAGGGGTTAGGATTAGGGGTAGGGTTAGGGTGAGGGTAAGGGTTAGGATTAGGGTTATGGTTAGGGTTAGAGTTAGGGTTAGGGTTAGGGTTAGGTTTAGGTTTTGGGTTAAGTTTAGAGTAAGGGTAAGGGTGAGGTTTAGGGTTAGGGTTAGGGTTAGGGTTAGGGTTAAGGTTAGGTTTAGGGAAAGGGTTAGGGTTAGGTTTAGGGTTAGGGTTATTGTTAGGGCTAGGATTAGGGTTAGGGTTAGGGTAAGGGTTAGGATTGGGGTTAGGGTTAGCATTAAGTTTAGGGTTAGGGTTAGGGTAAGGGTTAGGGATAGGGTTTGGGTTAAGGCTAAGGTTAGTGTTAGGGTTAGGGATAGGTTTAGGGTAAGGGTAAGGTTTAGGGTTAGTGTTAGGGTTAGGTTTAATGTTAGGGTTAGGATTAGGGTTAGGCCAAGGGTTAGGGTTAGGGTTAGGGCAAGGGATAGGTTTTGGGTAAGGGTTAGGGTTAGGGTTAGGGTAGGGTTATGGTTTAGTGTTAGCGTTAGGGTAAGGGTTAGGGTTAGAGTTAGGGTTAGGGTAAGGGTAAGTGTTAGGGTTAGGGTTAGGTTTAGCGTTAGGGTTAGGGTAACAGTAAGGGTTAGGGTTAGGGTTAGGGTTAGGTTTAGGGTTAGGATTAGGGTTAGGTTTAGGTGTAGGATTAGGGTTAAGGTAAGTGTAAGGGTTAAGGTTAGGGTAAGGATTAGGGTAAGGGTTAGGGGAATGGTAAGTGTTAGGATTAAAGTTAGGGTTTGTGTTAGGTTTAGGGTTACGGTAAAGGTAAGGGTTAAGGTTAGCATTAGGGTTAGTGTTAGGTTTAGGTTTAGGGTGAGGGTAAGGATTAGTTTTAGAGTTAGGGTTAGGTTTAGTTTTAGGGTTAGGGTAAGGGTAAGGGTTAGGGTTAGGGTTAGGGTTAAGTTTAGGGTTAGGTTATGTTTAGGGTTAGGATTAGGGTTAGGTTTCGGTTTAGGGTTAGGCTTAGGGTAAAGGTAACTGTTAGGTTTAGGGTTAGGTTTAGGGTTAGGGATAGGCTAGCATTAACGTTAGGGTTAGGGTTAGGGTAAGGGTAAGGGTTAGGGTTAGGGTTAGGGTAAGGGTTAGGGTTAGGGTTAGGGTTAAGGCTAAGGTTAGTGTTAGGGTTAGGGATAGGTTTAGGGTAAGGGTAAGGTTTATGGTTAGTGTTAGGGTTAGGTTTAATGTTAGGGTTAGGATTAGGGTTAGGCTAAGGTTTAGGGTTAGGGTTAGGGTAAGGGTTAGGGTTTGGTTAAGGTTTAGGGTTAGGGTTAGGGTAGGGTTAGGGTTTAGTGTAAGGGTTAGGGTTAGGGTAAGGGTTAGGATTAGGGTTAGAGTAAGGGTAAGTGTTAGGGTTAGGGTTAGGGTTTGGGTTAGGGTTAGGGTAACAGTAAGGGTTAGGGTTAGGGTTAGGTTTAGGGTTAGGTTTAGGGTTAGGTTTAGGTTTAGGATTAGGGTTAAGGTAAGTGTTAGTGTTAAGGTTAGGGTTAGGGTTAGGGTTAAGGTTAGGGTTAGTGTTAGGGAAAGGGTAAGGGTTAGGTTTAGGGTTAGGGTTAGCATTAAGGGTTAGAGTAAGGTTAAGTGTTAGGGTTAGGGTTAGGGTTAGGGTTACCATTAAGGGTTAGAGTAAGGTTAAGTGTTATTGTTAGGGTTAGTGTTAGGTTTAGGTTTAAGGTAAGGGTAAGGGTTCGGGTTATCTTTAGAGTTAAGGTTAGGTTTAGGGTTAGGGTTAGGGTAAGGGTTAGGGTTAGGGGTTAGGGTTAGGGTTAGGGTTAGGGTAAGGGTAAGGTTAGGGTTAGGGTAAGTGTCAGGGTTAGGGTTAGGGTTAGGGTAATTTTTACGGTTGGGATTAGGGTTAGTGTTAGGGTTAGGGTAAGGGTTAGGGTTAGGGTAAGGGTTAGGGTTAGTTTTAGAATTAGGTTTAGGGTTAGGGTAAGTTTTAGGGTTAGGGTTAGTGTTAGGGATAGTATAAGGGTAAGAGTTAGGGTTCGGAGTTAGGTTTAGGGTTAGGGTTAGGTTTAGGGTTAGGTTTAGAGTAAGGGTAAGGGTTAGGGTTAGGGTTAGTGTTAGCGTTAGGGTTAGGTTTAGGGTTAAGGTTAGGGTTAGGGTTAGGGTTAGGGTAAGGGTTAGGGATAGGGTTTGGGTTAAGGCTAAGGTTAGTGTTAGGGTTAGGGATAGGTTTAGGGTAAGGGTAAGGTTTAGGGTTAGTGTTAGGGTTAGGTTTAATGTTAGGGTTAGGATTAGGGTTAGGCCAAGGGTTAGGGTTAGGGTTAGGGCAAGGGATAGGGTTTGGGTAAGGGTTAGGGTTAGGGTTAGGGTAGGGTTATGGTTTAGTGTTAGCGTTAGGGTAAGGGTTAGGGTTAGAGTTAGGGTTAGGGTAAGGGTAAGTGTTAGGGTTAGGGTTAGGTTTAGCGTTAGGGTTAGGTTAACAGTAAGGGTTAGGGTTAGGGTTAGGGTTAGGTTTAGGGTTAGGATTAGGGTTAGGTTTAGGTGTAGGATTAGGGTTAAGGTAAGTGTAAGGGTTAAGGTTAGGGTAAGGATTAGGGTAAGGGTTAGGGGAATGGTAAGTGTTAGGATTAAAGTTAGGGTTTGTGTTAGGTTTAGGGTTACGGTAAAGGTAAGGGTTAAGGTTAGCATTAGGGTTAGTGTTAGGTTTAGGTTTAGGGTGAGGGTAAGGATTAGTTTTAGAGTTAGGGTTAGGTTTAGTTTTAGGGTTAGGGTAAGGGTAAGGGTTAGGGTTAGGGTTAGGGTTAAGTTTAGGGTTAGGTTATGTTTAGGGTTAGGATTAGGGTTAGGTTTCGGTTTAGGGTTAGGCTTAGGGTAAAGGTAACTGTTAGGGTTAGGGTTAGGTTTAGGGTTAGGGATAGGCTAGCATTAACGTTAGGGTTAGGGTTAGGGTAAGGGTAAGGGTTAGGGTTAGGGTTAGGGTAAGGGTTAGGGTTAGGGTTAGGGTTAAGGCTAAGGTTAGTGTTAGGGTTAGGGATAGGTTTAGGGTAAGGGTAAGGTTTAGGGTTAGTGTTAGGGTTAGGTTTAATGTTAGGGTTAGGATTAGGGTTAGGCTAAGGGTTAGGGTTAGGGTTAGGGTAAGGGTTAGGGTTTGGGTAAGGGTTAGGGTTAGGGTAGGGTTAGGGTTTAGTGTTAGGGTTAGGGTTAGGGTAAGGGTTAGGGTTAGGGTTAGGGTAAGGGTAAGTGTTAGGGTTAGGGTTTGGGTTAGGGTTAGGGTAATAGTAAGGGTTAGGGTTAGGGTTATGTTTAGGGTTAGGATTAGGATTAGGTTTAGTTTTAGGATGAGGGTTAAGGTAAGTGTAAGTGTTAAGGTTAGGGTTAGGGTTAGGGTTAGGGTTAAGGGTAGGGTTAGGTTTAGGGAAAGGGTAAGGCTTAGGTTTAGGGTTAGGGTTAGCATTAAGGGTTAGAGTAAGGTTAAGTGTTAGGGTTAGGGTTAGTGTTAGGTTTAGGGTTAAGGTAAGGGTAAGGGATAGGGTTACCTTTAGAGTTAAGGTTAGGTTTAGGGTTAGGTTTAGGGTAAGGGTTAGGGTTAGGGGTTAGTGTTAGGGTAAGGGTTAGGGTGAGGGTAAGGGTTAGGGTTAGGGGTTAGGGTTAGGTTTTGGGTAAGGGTTAGGGATAGGGATTAGGGTTAGGGTTAGGGTTAGTGTAAGGGTTAGGGTTAGGGTTACTGTTAGGGTTAGTGTAAGGGTTACGGTTAGGGTTACTGGTAGGGTTAGTGTAAGGGTTAGGGTTAGGGTTAGGTTTAGGGTAAGGGTTAGGGTTAGGTTTAGGGTTAGGGTAAAGGTAAAGGTTAAGGTTAGCGTTAGGGTTACGGTAAGGTTTAGGGTTAGGGTGAGGGTAAGGATTAGTTTTAGAGTTAGGGTTAGGTTTAGTGTTAGGGTTAGGGTAAGGGTAAGGGTTAGGGTTAGGGTTAGGGTTAAGTTTAGGGTTAGGTTTAGAGTTAGGTTAGGATTAGGGTTAGGTTTCGGTTTAGGGTTTGGCTTAGGGTAAAGG
Source organism: Megascapheus bottae (assembly GCA_024803745.1). Classification (NCBI taxonomy): domain Eukaryota; kingdom Metazoa; phylum Chordata; class Mammalia; order Rodentia; family Geomyidae; genus Megascapheus; species Megascapheus bottae. The sequence goes on from JANJXV010000156.1 coordinate 2,213,125, forward strand.
TAACTGTTAGGGTTAGGGTTAGGTTTAGAGTTAGGGTTAGGTTAGCATTAAGGTTAGGGTTAGGGTTTGGGTAAGTGTTAGGGTTAGGGTTAGGGTAGGGTTAGGGTTTAGAGTTAGGGTTAGGGTTAAGGCTAAGGTTAGTGGTAGGGTTAGGGATAGGGTTAGGGTAAGGGTCAGGGTTAGGGGTTTGGTTAGGGTTGGGGTTAGGTTTAGGGTAAGCGTTAGGGTTAGAGTTATGGTAAAAGTTAGGGTTAGGGTTAGGTTTAGGGTTAGGGTAAGGGTAAGTGTGAGGTTTAGGGTTAGGGTTACGGTTAGTGTAAGGGTAAGCGTTAGGGTTAGGGTTAGGTTTGGGTTTAGTGTTGCCGTTAAGGTTACGGTTAGGCTTAGGGTAAGGGTAAGGTTAGGTTTAGGTTTAGGGTTAGGGTTGGGTTTAAGGTTAGAGTTAGGGTAAGGGTAAGGGTTAGGGTTAGGGTTAGCGTAAAGTTTAGGGTTAGGGTTAGGGTTAAGGTTAGGGTAAGTGTAAGAGTTAGGGTTAGGGTTAGTTTTGGGTTTAGTGTTGCCGTTAAGGATACGGTTAGGCTTAGGGTAAGGGTAAGGTTAGGTTTAGGTTTAGGGTTAGGGTTGGGTTTAAGGTTAGAGTTAGGGTAAGGGTAAGGGTTAGGGTTAGGTTTAGCGTAAAGTTTAGGGTTAGGGTTAGGGTTAAGGTTAGGGTAAGTGTAAGAGTTAGGGATAGGGTTAGGGTTAAGTTTAGGGTTAGGGTTAGGGTTAGGGTTAGGGTTTTGGTTAGGGTTAGGGTTAGAATTAGGTTTAGGTTTAGGGTTAGTGTTAGGGTAAGTGTTAGGGTTTGGGTTAGGGTTAGAGGTAGGGTTAGGGTTAGGGTAAGGGTAAGGGTTGGGGTTAGGTTTAGGGTTAGGTTTAGGGTATAGTTTAGGGTTAGGGTAAGGTTTAGGGTTAGGGTTAGGATTAGGGTTAGCATTAAGGTTAGGGTTAGGGTTAGGGTTGGGGTTAGGGTAATGGTTTGGGTTAGGGTTAGGGTTAGGATAAGGTTTAGGTTTAGGGTAAGGGTAAGGATAAGGGTTAGAGTTAGGGTTAGGGTTAAGTTTAGGGTTAGGGATAGGGTTAGGATTAGGGTTAGGGTTCGGCTTAGGGTAAGGATTAGTGTTACGGTTATGGTTGTGGTTAGGTTTAGGGTTAATGTATGGGTAAGGGTTAGGGTTAGGATTAGGGTTAGGTTTAGGGTTAGGGTTAGGATTCGGGTTAGGGCTAGGCTTAGGGTAAGGATTAGTGTTAGGGTTAGTGTTGGGGTTAGGGTTAGGGTTAGGTAAGGGTAAGGGTTAGTGTTAGGGTTAGGGTTAGGGGTTAGGGTTAGGGTTAGGGTTAGATTTAGGGTTAGGGTAAGGATAGTGTTTAGGATTAGGGATAGGTTTGGGGTTAGGGTTAGGGAAAGAGTAAGGGTATGGGTTACGGTTAGGGTTAGGATAAGGGTTAGGTTTAGGGTTAGGGTTAGGCATAGGTTGGGGGTTAGGGTTAGGGTAAGGTTTAGGGTTAGGGTAAAGGTTAGGCTTAGGGTTATGGTTAGGGTAAGGGTAACTGTTAGAATTAGGGTTGGGGTTAGGGTTAGGGTTAGGGTTAGGGTTAGTGTTAGGGTTAGGGTAAGGGTAAGGGTTAGGGTTAGGGTTAGGGTTAGTGTTAGTGTTAGGGTTAGGGTTAGGGTAAGGATTAGGGTTAGGGTTAGGGTAAGGATAAATATTAGCTTTAGGGTTAGGGTAGGGTAAGGGTTAGGGTTAGGGTTAGGGTTAGGGTTAGGGTAAGGGTTAGGGTTAGGGTTAGGGGTCAGGATTAGTTTTAGGGTAAGTGTTAGGGATAGGCATTAGGGTTAGGTTTAGGGTTAGTGTATGCATTAGGCTTAGGGTTAGGGTTAGTGTAAGGGTTAGGGTTAGGTTTAGGGTTACTGTAAGGTTTAGGGTTAGGGTAAGGGTAAGTGTTAGGGTAAGGGTTAGGGTTAGGGTAAGGTTTAGGGTTAGGGTAAAGGTTAGGCTTAGGGTTATGGTTAGGGTAAGGGTAACTGTTAGAATTAGGGTTGGGGTTAGGGTTAGGGTTAGGGTTAGTGTTAGGGTTAGGGTAAGGGTAAGGGTTAGTGTTAGGGTTAGGGTTAGTGTTAGGGTTAGGGTTAGGGTTAGGGTAAGGATTAGGGTTAGGGTTAGGGTAAGGATAAATGTTAGCTTTAGGGTTAGGGTAAGGGTAAGGGTTAGGGTTAGGGTTAGGGTTAGGGTTAGGGTAAGGGTTAGGGTTAGGGTTAGGGGTCAGGATTAGTTTTAGGGTAAGTGTTAGGGATAGGCATTAGGGTTAGGTTTAGGGTTAGTGTATGCATTAGGCTTAGGGTTAGGGTTAGTGTAAGGGTTAGGGTTAGGTTTAGGGTTACTGTAAGGTTTAGGGTTAGGGTAAGGGTAAGTGTTAGGGTAAGGGTTAGGGTAAGGGTAAGTGTTACGTTTAGGGTTAGGGTTTGGGTTAGGTTTAGGGTTAGCGTAAGGGTAAGGGTTAAGGTTAGGGTTAGGGTTAGGGTTAGGATTAGGGTTAGGGTGAGGGTAAGGATTAGTTTTACAGTTAGGGTTAGGTTTATTGTTAGGGTTATGGTAAGGGTAAGGGTTACAGTTAGGGTTAGGGTTAAGTTTAGGGTTAGGTTTAGTGTTAGGGTTAGGATTAGGGTAAGGTTTAGGTTTAGGGTTAGGCTTAGGGTAAAGGTAAGGGTTAGGGTTAGGGTTAGGTTTAGGGTTATGTTTAAGTTTAGGTTTATCGTTAGGGGTAGTGTTAGCATTAAGATTAGGGTTAGAGTTAGGGTAAGGGTAAGGGTTAGGGTTAGGGTTAGTTTTAAGTTTAGGGTTAGGTTTAGGGTAAGGTTTAGGATTAGGATTAGGGTTAGGCTTAGGGGAAGGATTAGTGTTAGGGTTAAGGTTAGGGTTAGGTTTAGGGTTAGGGTAAGGGTAAGGGTTAGGGTTAGGTTTAGGTTTAGGTTTAGGGTTTGGGTTAGGGTAAGGGTTAGGTTTAGGGTTACTGTTAGGTTTAGGGTTAACATTAGGGTTAGGGTTAGGTTAAGGGTAAGGGTTAAGGTTAGGGTTAGGTTTAGGGGTTAGGGTTAGGTTAAGTTTTAGGGTTAGGGTGAAGTTAGGGTTAGGGTTAGGGTTAAGGTAAGGGTAACTGTGAGAATTAGGGTTAGGGTTAGGGTTAGGGTTAGTGTTAGGGTTAGGGTAAGGGTAAGGGTTAGGGTTAGGTTTAGGGTTAGTGTTAGGGTTAGGGTTAGGGTTAGGGTTAGTGTTAGAGTTAGTGTTAGGTTTAGGGTTAGGGTTAGGGTAAGGGTAAGGGTTAGGGTTAGGGTTAGAGTAAGTGTAAGGCTTAGGATTATTCTTAGGGTTAGGGTAAGTGTTAGGGTTAGTGTTAGCTTAAGGGTAAGGGTTAGGGTTAGGGTTAGGGTAAGTGTAAGGCTTAGGATTATTGTTAGGGTTAGGGTAAGTGTTAGGATTAGTGTTAGCTTAAGGGTAAGGGTTAGGGTTTAGGGTTAGGGTAAGGTTTAGGGCTAGGGTTAGTGTTAAGGCTAGGGTTAGTGTTAGGGTTAGTGTTAGGGTTAGGGTAAGGGTAAGGGTTAGGGTTAGTGTTAGGGTTAGGGTTAAGGTTAGGGTTATGGTTAGGGTTAGGCTAAGGTTTAGGTTTAGGGTTAGGGTAAGGGTTAGGGTTTGGGTTAGTGTTAGGGTTAGAATTAGGGTCAGGGTTGGGGTAAGGGTTAGGGTTAGGTTTAGGGTAAGGGTTAGGTTTAGGGTTCAGGATTAGTTTTAGGGTAAGGTTTAGGGATAGGAATTAGGGTTAGGGTTAGGTTTAGGGTTCAGGATTAGTTTTAGGGTAAGGTTTAGGGATAGGAATTAGGGTTAGGGTTAGGGTTAGGGTTAGTGTAAGGGTTAGGGTTAGGTTTAGAGTTACGGTAAGGGTTAGGGTTAAGGTAAGGGTAAGTGTTAATGTAAGGGTTAGGGTAAGGTCAAGTGTTAGAATTATGGTTAGGGTTTGGGTTAGGTTTAGGGTTAGGGTAACGGTAAGGGTTAAGGTTAGGGTTAGGGTTAGGGTTAGGTTTAGGGTTAGGGTGAGGGTAAGGATTAGTTTTAGAGTTAGGGTTAGGTTTAGTGTTAGGGTTAAGGTAAGCGTAAGGGTTACAGTTACAGTTAGGGTTAAGTTTAGGGTTAGGTTTAGGGTTAGATTTAGGATTAGGGTTAGGTTTATGTTTAGGGTTAGGCTTAGGGTAAAGGCAAGGGTTAGGGTTAGGGTTAGGTTTAGGGTTAGGTTTAAGGTTAGATTTAGGCTTAGGGGTAGGGTTAGCATTAAGATTAGGGTTAGGTTTAGGGTAAGGGTAAGGGTTATGGTTAGGTTTAGGGTTAGGGTTTAGCGTTAGGGTTATTGTTAGGTTTAGGTTTAGGTTAGGGTTGGGGTAAGGATAAGGTTTAGGGTTAGGGTTAGGTTTAGGGTTAGGTTGAGGTTTAGCGTAAGGGTTCGTGTGAGGGTAAGGGTAAGGGTTATGGTTAGGGTTAGGCATAGGTTTGGGGCTAGGTTTAGGGTAAGAGTTAGGGTTAGGGTTACTGTTAGGTTTAGGGTTAAGATTAGGTTTAGGGTTAGGGTAAGGGTAAGGGTTAGGGTTAGGGTTAGGGTTTGGGGTTAGGTTTAGGGTTAGGGATAGATTTATGTTAGAGTAAGGGTACAGTTTAATGTTAGGGTTAGGTTTGGCTTTAGGGTTAGGGTAAGAGTAAGGGTTAGTGTTAGGGTTAGGGTTAGGGTAAGGTTTAGGGTTAGGCATAGGTGTGGGGTTAGGTTTAGGGTAAGTTTTAGGGTTAGGGTAAAGGTTAGGGACAGGGTTAGGGTTAGGGTAAGGGTAAATGTTAGAATTAGGATTAGGGTTAGTGTTAGGGTTTGTTATGGTTAGGGTAAGGGTAAGGGTTAGTGTTAGGGTTAGTGTTAGGTTTAGGGTTAGGGTTAGGGTAAGGGTAAGGTTTAGGGTTAGGTTTAGGGTTAAGGCTAGGGTTAGTGTTAGGGTTAGGGATAGGGTTAGGGTAAGGTTAAGGTTTAGGGTTAGTGTTAGGGTTAGGGTTTAGTTTAGGGGTAGGGTTAGGGTTAGGCAAAGGGTTAGGGTTAGGGTTAGGGTAAGGGTTAGGGTTTGGGTTAGGGTTAGGGTTAGAGTTAGGGTTAGGATTAGGGTAAGGGTTAGGGTTACGGTTAGGGTTAGGCTATGGGTTAGGGTTAGGGGTTAGTGTTAGGTTTAGGGTAAGGTTTAGGGATAGGGATTAGGGTTAGGGTTAGGGTTAGGATTAGGGTAAGCGTTAGGGTTAGGGTTAGGGTTAGGGTAAGATTTAGGTTTAGGGTTAGGGTTAGGGTAAGGGTAAGGGTTAGGGTAAGGGTTAGGGGAAGGGTAAGTGTTAGGATTAGGGTTAGGGTTTGGGTTAGGTTTAGGGTTAGGTTTAGGGTTAGGGTTAGGTTAAGGTTTAGGGTTAGGTTAGCATTAAGGTTAGGGTTAGGGTTAGGGTAAGGGTAAGGGTTAGGTTTAGGGTTAGGGTAAGGGTTAGGGTTAGGGTTAGGGTTAGGGTTAAGGCTAAGGTTAGTGTTAGGGTTAGGGATAGGTTTAGGGTAAGGGTAAGGTTTAGGGTTAGTGTTTAGGGTTAGGTTTAATGTTAGGGTTAGGGTTAGGGTTAGGGTTAGGGTTAAGGCTAAGGTTAGTGTTAGGGTTAGGTATAGGTTTAGGGTAAGGGTAAGGTTTAGGGTTAGTGTTAGGGTTAGGTTTAATGTTAGGGTTAGGATTAGGGTTAGGCTAAGGGTTAGGGTTAGGGTTAGGGTTAGGGTAAGGGTTAGGGTTTGGGTAAGGGTTAGGATTAGGGTTAGGTTTAGGGTAGGGTTAGGGTTTAGTGTTAGGGTTAGGGTTAGGGTAAGGGTTAGGGTTAGGGTTAGGGTTAGGGTAAGGGTAAGTGTTAGGGTTAGGGTTTGGGTTAGGGTTAGGGTAACAGTAAGGGTTAGGGTTAGGGTTAGGTGTAGGGTTACGATTAGGGTTAGGTTTAGGTGTAGGATTAGGGTTAAGGTAAGTGTAAGTTTTAAGGTTAGGGTTAGGGTTAGGGTTAAGGTTAGGGTTAGGGTTACGGAAAAGCTAAGGTTAGGGTTAGGGTTAGGGTTAGGGTAAGGATTAGGGTTAGGGTTATGGTTAGGGTAAGGGTTAGGGTTAGGGTTAGCATTAAGGGTTAGAGTAAGGTTAAGTGTTAGGGTAAGGGTTAGTGTTAGGTTTAGGGTTAAGGTAAGGTAAGTGATAGGGTTATCTTTAGAGTTAAGTTTAGGTTTAGGATTAGGGTTAAGGTAAGAGTTAGCGTGAGGGGATAGGGTTATGGTTAGGGTTAGGGTGAGGGTAAGGGTTAGGGTAAGGGTTAGGTTTAGTGATAGAGTTAGGGTTAGGGTTATTGTAAGGGTAAGTTTAGGGTTAGTGTAAGTGTTAGGATTAGGGGTTAGGGTTTGGTTTAGTGTTAGGATTAGGATTAGCAGTTAGGGTTAGGCTTAGGTTTAGGGTTAGGTTTAGGTTAAGGGTTAGGTTTAGGGTTAGGGTATGGGTAATTGTTAGGGTTGGGGTTAGGGTTAGTGTTAGTGTTAGGGTAACGGTTAGGGTTAGGGTAAGTGTTAGGGTTAGGTTTAGGATTAGGTTTAGGGTTAGGGTAAGTGTTAGGGTTAGGGTTAGTGTTAGGGATAGTATAAGGGTAAGAGTTAGGGTTAGGGGTTAGGTTTAGGGTTAGGGTTAGAGTAAGGGTAAGGGTTAGGGTTAGGGTTAGGGTTAGTGTTAGCGTTAGGGTTAGGTTTAGGGTTAAGGTTAGGGTTAGGGAAAGTGTTAGGGTTAGGTTTAGGGTTAGGGTTAGGGTAAGGATTCGTGTTAGGTTTAAGGTAAGGGTTAAGGTTAAGGTTAGGTTTAGGGTTAGGGTTAGGGTTAAGGTTAGGTTTAGGGAAAGGGTTAGGGTTAGGTTTAGGGTTAGGGTTATTGTTAGGGCTAGGATTAGGGTTAGGGTTAGGGAAGGGTTAGGGTTAGGGTTAGGGTTAGGGTTAAGGTTAGGTTTAGGGAAAGGGTTAGGGTTAGGTTTAGGGTTAGGGTTATTGTTAGGGCTAGGATTAGGGTTAGGGTTAGGGAAGGGTTAGGGTTAGGGTTAGGGTTAGCATTAAGTTTAGGGTTAGGGTTAGGTAAGGGTAAGGGTTAGGTTTAGGGTTATGGTTAGGGTTAGGGTAAGGATTAGGTTTCGGTTTAGGGTTAGGGTTAGCATTAAGGTTAGGATTAGGGTTAGGGTAAGGGTAAGGGTTAGATTTAGGGTTAGGGTTAGGGAAAGTGTTATGTATAAGGTTAGGGTTAGGGTTAGGTGTTAGAGTCAGGGTTAGGGTTAGGGTTAGTGTAAGGGTAAGGGTTAGGGTTAGGGTTAGGGTTAGCGTAAGGGTAAAGGTTAAGATAGGGTTAGTGTAGGGTTAGGGATAGGGTTAGGGTTAGGGTAAGGGTTAGGGTTATGGTTAGGGTTAGGGTTAAGGTTAGGTTTAGGGTAAGGGTTAGGTTTCGGGTTAGGGTTAGGGTTAGGTTTAGGGTTCGGGTTAGGGTAAGGGTAAGGGTTATGTTTAGGTTTAGGCTCAGGGTTAGGGTTAGGGTAAGGGTTAGGGTTAGGGTTAGGGTTAGGGTTAGGTTTACGGTTAGGGTTATTGTAAGGGTTAGGGTTAGAGTTAGGGTTAGGATTAGGGGAAGGGTTAGGGTTAGGGTTACGCTTAGGGTAAGGGTTAGGGTTAGGTTTAAGGTTAGAATTAGGGTAAGTGTAAGGGTTAGGGTTATGGCTAGGGTTAGCGTAAGGATTAGGGTTAATTTTAGAGTTAGGGTTAGGGTAAGGGTAAGCGTAAGGTTTAGGGTTAGGGTTAGGGTTAGGGTTAGGTTTAGGGTTAGGTTTAGGGTAAGGGTATGGGTTAGGGTTAGGGTTAGGTTCGGGATTAGGGTTAGGGTAAGGGATAGGGTTAGGGTTAGTGTTTGGTTTAGGTTTAAGGTTAGGGTTAGGGTTAGGGTTAGTTTTAGCGTTAGGTTTGGGGTTAGGGTTAGGGTAAGAGTAAGGGTTAGGGTTAGGGTTAGGGTTAGGGTTAGGGTAACACTTTGGTTAGGGTTAGGGATAGGATTAGGTTTGGGTTTAGAGTTATGGTAAGGTTAAGGGTTAGGGTTATGTTTAGGATTAGGTTTAGGGTTAGGGTTAGAGTAAGAGTAAGGGTTAGGGATAAGGTTAGGGTTAGGGTTAGGTTTAGGGTTAATGTAAGGATTAGGGTTAGGGTAAGGGTTAGGGTGAGGATTAGGTTTATTGTTAGGTTAGGGGTTAGAGTTAGTTTAATAGTAAGAGTTAGGGTTAGATTTAGGGTCGGGGTTAGGGTTAGGGTTAGGGTGAGTGTAAGGGTAAGGGTTAGGGTTCAGGTTAGGGTTAGGGTAAGTGTTGGGGTTAGGGGTAGGGGTAGGGTGAGTGTCAGGGTATGGGTTAGGGTTAGAGGTTATTGTTAGAGTGATGGTTAGGGTAAGGGTTAGGGTTAGGGTTAGGGTAAGGGATAGGGTTAGAATTAGGGTTAGGGTAAGGCTAATGGTTAGAGTTAGGGTTAGTGTTAGGGTAAGGGTTAGGGTGAAGGTTAGGTTTAGGGTGAGGGTTAGGGTGAGGGTTAGGGTTAGGGGTTAGGGTTAGTGTTAGGGTTAGGGTAAGGTTTAGGGTTAGGTTTACGGTAAGGCTAAGGGTTAGAGTTAGGTTAGGGTAAGGGCTAGGGTTAGGGTTAGTGTTAGGTTAAGACTAAGGGTTAGAGTTACGGTGAGGGTTAGGGTTAGGGGATAGGTTTAGGGTTAGGTTAAGGGTAAGTGTTAGGTTTAGGGTTAAGGTTAGGGTAAGGGTAAGGTTAGGGTTAGGGTTAGGGTTAAGGTTAGGGTTAGTTTTAGGTTTAGGTTTACGGTTAAGTTAAAGGTAAGGGTAAGGGTTAGGGTTAGGGTTAGGGTTAAGGTTAGGGTTAGGGTTAGGGTTAGGCTAAGGGTTAGGGTTAGGGTTAGGTTAAGGGTTAAGGTTAGGGTTAGGGTAAGGGTTAGATGTAGGGTTAGGGTTAGGGTAAGGGTAAGGGTTAGGGTTAGGGTTAGGGTTAAGGTAAGGGTTATGGTTAGGGGTTAGGTTAGGGTCAGGGTTAAGTTTAGGGTAAGGATTAGGTTTAGGGTTAGGGTAAAAGATAGGGTTAGGGTTAGGGTTAGGGTTAGGGTAAGGGGAAGTGTTAGTGTTAGGGTTAAGGTTACGGTTAGGGTAAGGGTAAGCGTTAGAGTTAGGGCTAGGTTGGGTTTAGGGTTGGGCTTAAAGTTAGGGTTAGGGTTAGGGTAAGCGTAAGGGTTAGGGTTAGGATTACGGTTAGGGTTAGGTTTAAGGTTAGAGTTAGGGTAAGGGTAACGGGTAGGGTTAGGGTTAGGGTTAGCGAAAAGTTTAGGGTTGGGGTTAGGGTTAAGGTTAGGGTAAGGGTAAGGTTTAGGTTTAGGGTTAGGATTAGGTTTAGGGTTACGGTTAGGGTTAGGGTTAGGTTTAGGGTTAGGGTAAGGGTTAGCGTTAGGGTTAGGGTTAGGGTTAGGGTTAGCATTAAGGGTTAGAGTAAGTTTAAGTGTTAGGGTTAGGGGTAGTGTTAGGTTTAGGGTTAAGGTAAGGATAAGGGTTAGGGTTACCTTTAGAGTTAAGGTTAGGTTTAGGGTTAGGGTTAGGGTAAGGGTTAGGGTTAGGGGTTAGGATTAGGGTAAGGGTTAGGGTGAGGGTTAGGGTTTGGGTTAGGGTTAGGGTTAGAGTTAGGGTTAGGATTAGGGTAAGGGTTAGGGTTACGGTTAGGGTTAGGCTATGGGTTAGGGTTAGGGGTTAGTGTTAGGTTTAGGGTAAGGTTTAGGGATAGGGATTAGGGTTAGGGTTAGGGTTAGGATTAGGGTAAGCGTTAGGGTTAGGGTTAGGGTTAGGGTAAGATTTAGGTTTAGGGTTAGGGTTAGGGTAAGGGTAAGGGTTAGGGTAAGGGTTAGGGGAAGGGTAAGTGTTAGGATTAGGGTTAGGGTTTGGGTTAGGTTTAGGGTTAGGTTTAGGGTTAGGGTTAGGTTAAGGTTTAGGGTTAGGTTAGCATTAAGGTTAGGGTTAGGGTTAGGGTAAGGGTAAGGGTTAGGTTTAGGGTTAGGGTAAGGGTTAGGGTTAGGGTTAGGGTTAGGGTTAAGGCTAAGGTTAGTGTTAGGGTTAGGGATAGGTTTAGGGTAAGGGTAAGGTTTAGGGTTAGTGTTTAGGGTTAGGTTTAATGTTAGGGTTAGGGTTAGGGTTAGGGTTAGGGTTAAGGCTAAGGTTAGTGTTAGGGTTAGGTATAGGTTTAGGGTAAGGGTAAGGTTTAGGGTTAGTGTTAGGGTTAGGTTTAATGTTAGGGTTAGGATTAGGGTTAGGCTAAGGGTTAGGGTTAGGGTTAGGGTTAGGGTAAGGGTTAGGGTTTGGGTAAGGGTTAGGATTAGGGTTAGGTTTAGGGTAGGGTTAGGGTTTAGTGTTAGGGTTAGGGTTAGGGTAAGGGTTAGGGTTAGGGTTAGGGTTAGGGTAAGGGTAAGTGTTAGGGTTAGGGTTTGGGTTAGGGTTAGGGTAACAGTAAGGGTTAGGGTTAGGGTTAGGTGTAGGGTTACGATTAGGGTTAGGTTTAGGTGTAGGATTAGGGTTAAGGTAAGTGTAAGTTTTAAGGTTACGGTTAGGGTTAGGGTTAAGGTTAGGGTTAGGGTTACGGAAAAGCTAAGGTTAGGGTTAGGGTTAGGGTTAGGGTAAGGATTAGGGTTAGGGTTATGGTTAGGGTAAGGGTTAGGGTTAGGGTTAGCATTAAGGGTTAGAGTAAGGTTAAGTGTTAGGGTAAGGGTTAGTGTTAGGTTTAGGGTTAAGGTAAGGTAAGTGATAGGGTTATCTTTAGAGTTAAGTTTAGGTTTAGGATTAGGGTTAAGGTAAGAGTTAGCGTGAGGGGATAGGGTTATGGTTAGGGTTAGGGTGAGGGTAAGGGTTAGGGTAAGGGTTAGGTTTAGTGATAGAGTTAGGGTTAGGGTTATTGTAAGGGTAAGTTTAGGGTTAGTGTAAGTGTTAGGATTAGGGGTTAGGGTTTGGTTTAGTGTTAGGATTAGGATTAGCAGTTAGGGTTAGGCTTAGGTTTAGGGTTAGGTTTAGGTTAAGGGTTAGGTTTAGGGTTAGGGTATGGGTAATTGTTAGGGTTGGGGTTAGGGTTAGTGTTAGTGTTAGGGTAACGGTTAGGGTTAGGGTAAGTGTTAGGGTTAGGTTTAGGATTAGGTTTAGGGTTAGGGTAAGTGTTAGGGTTAGGGTTAGTGTTAGGGATAGTATAAGGGTAAGAGTTAGGGTTAGGGGTTAGGTTTAGGGTTAGGGTTAGAGTAAGGGTAAGGGTTAGGGTTAGGGTTAGGGTTAGTGTTAGCGTTAGGGTTAGGTTTAGGGTTAAGGTTAGGGTTAGGGAAAGTGTTAGGGTTAGGTTTAGGGTTAGGGTTAGGGTAAGGATTCGTGTTAGGTTTAAGGTAAGGGTTAAGGTTAAGGTTAGGTTTAGGGTTAGGGTTAGGGTTAAGGTTAGGTTTAGGGAAAGGGTTAGGGTTAGGTTTAGGGTTAGGGTTATTGTTAGGGCTAGGATTAGGGTTAGGGTTAGGGAAGGGTTAGGGTTAGGGTTAGGGTTAGGGTTAAGGTTAGGTTTAGGGAAAGGGTTAGGGTTAGGTTTAGGGTTAGGGTTATTGTTAGGGCTAGGATTAGGGTTAGGGTTAGGGAAGGGTTAGGGTTAGGGTTAGGGTTAGCATTAAGTTTAGGGTTAGGGTTAGGTAAGGGTAAGGGTTAGGTTTAGGGTTATGGTTAAGGTTAGGGTAAGGATTAGGTTTCGGTTTAGGGTTAGGGTTAGCATTAAGGTTAGGATTAGGGTTAGGGTAAGGGTAAGGGTTAGATTTAGGGTTAGGGTTAGGGAAAGTGTTATGTATAAGGTTAGGGTTAGGGTTAGGTGTTAGAGTCAGGGTTAGGGTTAGGGTTAGTGTAAGGGTAAGGGTTAGGGTTAGGGTTAGGGTTAGCGTAAGGGTAAAGGTTAAGATAGGGTTAGTGTAGGGTTAGGGATAGGGTTAGGGTTAGGGTAAGGGTTAGGGTTATGGTTAGGGTTAGGGTTAAGGTTAGGTTTAGGGTAAGGGTTAGGTTTCGGGTTAGGGTTAGGGTTAGGTTTAGGGTTCGGGTTAGGGTAAGGGTAAGGGTTATGTTTAGGTTTAGGCTCAGGGTTAGGGTTAGGGTAAGGGTTAGGGTTAGGGTTAGGGTTAGGGTTAGGTTTACGGTTAGGGTTATTGTAAGGGTTAGGGTTAGAGTTAGGGTTAGGATTAGGGGAAGGGTTAGGGTTAGGGTTACGCTTAGGGTAAGGGTTAGGGTTAGGTTTAAGGTTAGAATTAGGGTAAGTGTAAGGGTTAGGGTTATGGCTAGGGTTAGCGTAAGGATTAGGGTTAATTTTAGAGTTAGGGTTAGGGTAAGGGTAAGCGTAAGGTTTAGGGTTAGGGTTAGGGTTAGGGTTAGGTTTAGGGTTAGGTTTAGGGTAAGGGTATGGGTTAGGGTTAGGGTTAGGTTCGGGATTAGGGTTAGGGTAAGGGATAGGGTTAGGGTTAGTGTTTGGTTTAGGTTTAAGGTTAGGGTTAGGGTTAGGGTTAGTTTTAGCGTTAGGTTTGGGGTTAGGGTTAGGGTAAGAGTAAGGGTTAGGGTTAGGGTTAGGGTTAGGGTTAGGGTAACACTTTGGTTAGGGTTAGGGATAGGATTAGGTTTGGGTTTAGAGTTATGGTAAGGTTAAGGGTTAGGGTTATGTTTAGGATTAGGTTTAGGGTTAGGGTTAGAGTAAGAGTAAGGGTTAGGGATAAGGTTAGGGTTAGGGTTAGGTTTAGGGTTAATGTAAGGATTAGGGTTAGGGTAAGGGTTAGGGTGAGGATTAGGTTTATTGTTAGGTTAGGGGTTAGAGTTAGTTTAATAGTAAGAGTTAGGGTTAGATTTAGGGTCGGGGTTAGGGTTAGGGTTAGGGTGAGTGTAAGGGTAAGGGTTAGGGTTCAGGTTAGGGTTAGGGTAAGTGTTGGGGTTAGGGGTAGGGGTAGGGTGAGCGTCAGGGTATGGGTTAGGGTTAGAGGTTATTGTTAGAGTGATGGTTAGGGTAAGGGTTAGGGTTAGGGTTAGGGTAAGGGATAGGGTTAGAATTAGGGTTAGGGTAAGGCTAATGGTTAGAGTTAGGGTTAGTGTTAGGGTAAGGGTTAGGGTGAAGGTTAGGTTTAGGGTGAGGGTTAGGGTGAGGGTTAGGGTTAGGGGTTAGGGTTAGTGTTAGGGTTAGGGTAAGGTTTAGGGTTAGGTTTACGGTAAGGCTAAGGGTTAGAGTTAGGTTAGGGTAAGGGCTAGGGTTAGGGTTAGTGTTAGGTTAAGACTAAGGGTTAGAGTTACGGTGAGGGTTAGGGTTAGGGGATAGGTTTAGGGTTAGGTTAAGGGTAAGTGTTAGGTTTAGGGTTAAGGTTAGGGTAAGGGTAAGGTTAGGGTTAGGGTTAGGGTTAAGGTTAGGGTTAGTTTTAGGTTTAGGTTTACGGTTAAGTTAAAGGTAAGGGTAAGGGTTAGGGTTAGGGTTAGGGTTAAGGTTAGGGTTAGGGTTAGGGTTAGGCTAAGGGTTAGGGTTAGGGTTAGGTTAAGGGTTAAGGTTAGGGTTAGGGTAAGGGTTAGATGTAGGGTTAGGGTTAGGGTAAGGGTAAGGGTTAGGGTTAGGGTTAGGGTTAAGGTAAGGGTTATGGTTAGGGGTTAGGTTAGGGTCAGGGTTAAGTTTAGGGTAAGGATTAGGTTTAGGGTTAGGGTAAAAGATAGGGTTAGGGTTAGGGTTAGGGTTAGGGTAAGGGGAAGTGTTAGTGTTAGGGTTAAGGTTACGGTTAGGGTAAGGGTAAGCGTTAGAGTTAGGGCTAGGTTGGGTTTAGGGTTGGGCTTAAAGTTAGGGTTAGGGTTAGGGTAAGCGTAAGGGTTAGGGTTAGGATTACGGTTAGGGTTAGGTTTAAGGTTAGAGTTAGGGTAAGGGTAACGGGTAGGGTTAGGGTTAGGGTTAGCGAAAAGTTTAGGGTTGGGGTTAGGGTTAAGGTTAGGGTAAGGGTAAGGTTTAGGTTTAGGGTTAGGATTAGGTTTAGGGTTACGGTTAGGGTTAGGGTTAGGTTTAGGGTTAGGGTAAGGGTTAGCGTTAGGGTTAGGGTTAGGGTTAGGGTTAGCATTAAGGGTTAGAGTAAGTTTAAGTGTTAGGGTTAGGGGTAGTGTTAGGTTTAGGGTTAAGGTAAGGATAAGGGTTAGGGTTACCTTTAGAGTTAAGGTTAGGTTTAGGGTTAGGGTTAGGGTAAGGGTTAGGGTTAGGGGTTAGGATTAGGGTAAGGGTTAGGGTGAGGGTTAGGGTTTGGGTTAGGGTTAGGGTTAGAGTTAGGGTTAGGATTAGGGTAAGGGTTAGGGTTACGGTTAGGGTTAGGCTATGGGTTAGGGTTAGGGGTTAGTGTTAGGTTTAGGGTAAGGTTTAGGGATAGGGATTAGGGTTAGGGTTAGGGTTAGGATTAGGGTAAGCGTTAGGGTTAGGGTTAGGGTTAGGGTAAGATTTAGGTTTAGGGTTAGGGTTAGGGTAAGGGTAAGGGTTAGGGTAAGGGTTAGGGGAAGGGTAAGTGTTAGGATTAGGGTTAGGGTTTGGGTTAGGTTTAGGGTTAGGTTTAGGGTTAGGGTTAGGTTAAGGTTTAGGGTTAGGTTAGCATTAAGGTTAGGGTTAGGGTTAGGGTAAGGGTAAGGGTTAGGTTTAGGGTTAGGGTAAGGGTTAGGGTTAGGGTTAGGGTTAGGGTTAAGGCTAAGGTTAGTGTTAGGGTTAGGGATAGGTTTAGGGTAAGGGTAAGGTTTAGGGTTAGTGTTTAGGGTTAGGTTTAATGTTAGGGTTAGGGTTAGGGTTAGGGTTAGGGTTAAGGCTAAGGTTAGTGTTAGGGTTAGGTATAGGTTTAGGGTAAGGGTAAGGTTTAGGGTTAGTGTTAGGGTTAGGTTTAATGTTAGGGTTAGGATTAGGGTTAGGCTAAGGGTTAGGGTTAGGGTTAGGGTTAGGGTAAGGGTTAGGGTTTGGGTAAGGGTTAGGATTAGGGTTAGGTTTAGGGTAGGGTTAGGGTTTAGTGTTAGGGTTAGGGTTAGGGTAAGGGTTAGGGTTAGGGTTAGGGTTAGGGTAAGGGTAAGTGTTAGGGTTAGGGTTTGGGTTAGGGTTAGGGTAACAGTAAGGGTTAGGGTTAGGGTTAGGTGTAGGGTTACGATTAGGGTTAGGTTTAGGTGTAGGATTAGGGTTAAGGTAAGTGTAAGTTTTAAGGTTACGGTTAGGGTTAGGGTTAAGGTTAGGGTTAGGGTTACGGAAAAGCTAAGGTTAGGGTTAGGGTTAGGGTTAGGGTAAGGATTAGGGTTAGGGTTATGGTTAGGGTAAGGGTTAGGGTTAGGGTTAGCATTAAGGGTTAGAGTAAGGTTAAGTGTTAGGGTAAGGGTTAGTGTTAGGTTTAGGGTTAAGGTAAGGTAAGTGATAGGGTTATCTTTAGAGTTAAGTTTAGGTTTAGGATTAGGGTTAAGGTAAGAGTTAGCGTGAGGGGATAGGGTTATGGTTAGGGTTAGGGTGAGGGTAAGGGTTAGGGTAAGGGTTAGGTTTAGTGATAGAGTTAGGGTTAGGGTTATTGTAAGGGTAAGTTTAGGGTTAGTGTAAGTGTTAGGATTAGGGGTTAGGGTTTGGTTTAGTGTTAGGATTAGGATTAGCAGTTAGGGTTAGGCTTAGGTTTAGGGTTAGGTTTAGGTTAAGGGTTAGGTTTAGGGTTAGGGTATGGGTAATTGATAGGGTTGGGGTTAGGGTTAGTGTTAGTGTTAGGGTAACGGTTAGGGTTAGGGTAAGTGTTAGGGTTAGGTTTAGGATTAGGTTTAGGGTTAGGGTAAGTGTTAGGGTTAGGGTTAGTGTTAGGGATAGTATAAGGGTAAGAGTTAGGGTTAGGGGTTAGGTTTAGGGTTAGGGTTAGAGTAAGGGTAAGGGTTAGGGTTAGGGTTAGGGTTAGTGTTAGCGTTAGGGTTAGGTTTAGGGTTAAGGTTAGGGTTAGGGAAAGTGTTAGGGTTAGGTTTAGGGTTAGGGTTAGGGTAAGGATTCGTGTTAGGTTTAAGGTAAGGGTTAAGGTTAAGGTTAGGTTTAGGGTTAGGGTTAGGGTTAAGGTTAGGTTTAGGGAAAGGGTTAGGGTTAGGTTTAGGGTTAGGGTTATTGTTAGGGCTAGGATTAGGGTTAGGGTTAGGGAAGGGTTAGGGTTAGGGTTAGGGTTAGGGTTAAGGTTAGGTTTAGGGAAAGGGTTAGGGTTAGGTTTAGGGTTAGGGTTATTGTTAGGGCTAGGATTAGGGTTAGGGTTAGGGAAGGGTTAGGGTTAGGGTTAGGGTTAGCATTAAGTTTAGGGTTAGGGTTAGGTAAGGGTAAGGGTTAGGTTTAGGGTTATGGTTAGGGTTAGGGTAAGGATTAGGTTTCGGTTTAGGGTTAGGGTTAGCATTAAGGTTAGGATTAGGGTTAGGGTAAGGGTAAGGGTTAGATTTAGGGTTAGGGTTAGGGAAAGTGTTATGTATAAGGTTAGGGTTAGGGTTAGGTGTTAGAGTCAGGGTTAGGGTTAGGGTTAGTGTAAGGGTAAGGGTTAGGGTTAGGGTTAGGGTTAGCGTAAGGGTAAAGGTTAAGATAGGGTTAGTGTAGGGTTAGGGATAGGGTTAGGGTTAGGGTAAGGGTTAGGGTTATGGTTAGGGTTAGGGTTAAGGTTAGGTTTAGGGTAAGGGTTAGGTTTCGGGTTAGGGTTAGGGTTAGGTTTAGGGTTCGGGTTAGGGTAAGGGTAAGGGTTATGTTTAGGTTTAGGCTCAGGGTTAGGGTTAGGGTAAGGGTTAGGGTTAGGGTTAGGGTTAGGGTTAGGTTTACGGTTAGGGTTATTGTAAGGGTTAGGGTTAGAGTTAGGGTTAGGATTAGGGGAAGGGTTAGGGTTAGGGTTACGCTTAGGGTAAGGGTTAGGGTTAGGTTTAAGGTTAGAATTAGGGTAAGTGTAAGGGTTAGGGTTATGGCTAGGGTTAGCGTAAGGATTAGGGTTAATTTTAGAGTTAGGGTTAGGGTAAGGGTAAGCGTAAGGTTTAGGGTTAGGGTTAGGGTTAGGGTTAGGTTTAGGGTTAGGTTTAGGGTAAGGGTATGGGTTAGGGTTAGGGTTAGGTTCGGGATTAGGGTTAGGGTAAGGGATAGGGTTAGGGTTAGTGTTTGGTTTAGGTTTAAGGTTAGGGTTAGGGTTAGGGTTAGTTTTAGCGTTAGGTTTGGGGTTAGGGTTAGGGTAAGAGTAAGGGTTAGGGTTAGGGTTAGGGTTAGGGTTAGGGTAACACTTTGGTTAGGGTTAGGGATAGGATTAGGTTTGGGTTTAGAGTTATGGTAAGGTTAAGGGTTAGGGTTATGTTTAGGATTAGGTTTAGGGTTAGGGTTAGAGTAAGAGTAAGGGTTAGGGATAAGGTTAGGGTTAGGGTTAGGTTTAGGGTTAATGTAAGGATTAGGGTTAGGGTAAGGGTTAGGGTGAGGATTAGGTTTATTGTTAGGTTAGGGGTTAGAGTTAGTTTAATAGTAAGAGTTAGGGTTAGATTTAGGGTCGGGGTTAGGGTTAGGGTTAGGGTGAGTGTAAGGGTAAGGGTTAGGGTTCAGGTTAGGGTTAGGGTAAGTGTTGGGGTTAGGGGTAGGGGTAGGGTGAGCGTCAGGGTATGGGTTAGGGTTAGAGGTTATTGTTAGAGTGATGGTTAGGGTAAGGGTTAGGGTTAGGGTTAGGGTAAGGGATAGGGTTAGAATTAGGGTTAGGGTAAGGCTAATGGTTAGAGTTAGGGTTAGTGTTAGGGTAAGGGTTAGGGTGAAGGTTAGGTTTAGGGTGAGGGTTAGGGTGAGGGTTAGGGTTAGGGGTTAGGGTTAGTGTTAGGGTTAGGGTAAGGTTTAGGGTTAGGTTTACGGTAAGGCTAAGGGTTAGAGTTAGGTTAGGGTAAGGGCTAGGGTTAGGGTTAGTGTTAGGTTAAGACTAAGGGTTAGAGTTACGGTGAGGGTTAGGGTTAGGGGATAGGTTTAGGGTTAGGTTAAGGGTAAGTGTTAGGTTTAGGGTTAAGGTTAGGGTAAGGGTAAGGTTAGGGTTAGGGTTAGGGTTAAGGTTAGGGTTAGTTTTAGGTTTAGGTTTACGGTTAAGTTAAAGGTAAGGGTAAGGGTTAGGGTTAGGGTTAGGGTTAAGGTTAGGGTTAGGGTTAGGGTTAGGCTAAGGGTTAGGGTTAGGGTTAGGTTAAGGGTTAAGGTTAGGGTTAGGGTAAGGGTTAGATGTAGGGTTAGGGTTAGGGTAAGGGTAAGGGTTAGGGTTAGGGTTAGGGTTAAGGTAAGGGTTATGGTTAGGGGTTAGGTTAGGGTCAGGGTTAAGTTTAGGGTAAGGATTAGGTTTAGGGTTAGGGTAAAAGATAGGGTTAGGGTTAGGGTTAGGGTTAGGGTAAGGGGAAGTGTTAGTGTTAGGGTTAAGGTTACGGTTAGGGTAAGGGTAAGCGTTAGAGTTAGGGCTAGGTTGGGTTTAGGGTTGGGCTTAAAGTTAGGGTTAGGGTTAGGGTAAGCGTAAGGGTTAGGGTTAGGATTACGGTTAGGGTTAGGTTTAAGGTTAGAGTTAGGGTAAGGGTAACGGGTAGGGTTAGGGTTAGGGTTAGCGAAAAGTTTAGGGTGGGGGTTAGGGTTAAGGTTAGGGTAAGGGTAAGGTTTAGGTTTAGGGTTAGGATTAGGTTTAGGGTTACGGTTAGGGTTAGGGTTAGGTTTAGGGTTAGGGTAAGGGTTAGCGTTAGGGTTAGGGTTAGGGTTAGGGTTAGCATTAAGGGTTAGAGTAAGTTTAAGTGTTAGGGTTAGGGGTAGTGTTAGGTTTAGGGTTAAGGTAAGGATAAGGGTTAGGGTTACCTTTAGAGTTAAGGTTAGGTTTAGGGTTAGGGTTAGGGTAAGGGTTAGGGTTAGGGGTTAGGATTAGGGTAAGGGTTAGGGTGAGGGTAAGGGTTAGGGTTAGGGGTTAGGGTTATGTTTTGGGTAAGGGTTAGGGATAGGGATTAGGGTTAGGGTTAGGGTTAGTGTAAGGGTTAGGGTTAGGGTTAGTGTAAGGGTTAGGGTTAGGTTTAGGGTAAGGGTTAGGGTTAGGGTTAGGGTTAGGGTTAGGGGAAGGGTAAGGGTTAGGGGAAGGGTTAGGGGAAGGGTAAGTGTTAGGATTAGGGTTAGGGTTTGGGTTAGGTTTAGGGTTAGGGTAAGGGTAAGGGTTAAGTTTAGGGTTAGGGTTAGGGTTACGTTTAGGGTTAGGGTGAGGGTAAGGATTAGTTTTAGAGTTAGGGTTAGGTTTAGTGTTAGGGTTAGGGTAAGGGTTAGGGTTAGGGTTAGGGTTAAGTTTAGGGTTAGGTTTAGGGATAGGGTTAGAAGTAGGGTTAGGTTTTTGTATAGGGTTAGGCTTAGGGTAAAGGTAACTGTTAGGGTTAGGGTTAGGTTTAGGGTTAGGGTTAGGTTAGCATTAAGGTTAGGGTTAGGGTTAGGTTAAGGGTAAGGGTTAGGGTTAGGGTTAGGGTAAGGGTTAGGGATAGGGTTAGGGTTAAGGCTAAGGTTAGTGTTAGGGTTAGGAATAGGTTTAGGGTAAGGGTAAGGTTTAGGGTTAGTGTTAGGGTTAGGTTTAATGTTAGGGTTAGAATTAGGGTTAGGCTAAGGGTTAGGGTTAGGGTTAGGGTAAGGGTTAGGGTTTGGGTAAGGATTAGGGTTAGGGTTAGGGTAGGGTTAGGGTTTGGTGTTAGGGTTAGGGTAAGGGTTAGTATTAGAGATAGGGTTAGGGTAAGGGTAAGTGTTAGGGTTAGGGTTAGGGTTAGGGTTAGGGTAACAGTAAGGGTTCGGGTTAGGGTTAGGGTTAGGTTTAGGGTTAGGATTAGGGTTAGGTTTAGGTGTAGGATTAGGGATAAGGTAATTGTAAGGGTTAACGTTAGGGTAAGGGTGAGGGTAAGGGTTAGGGGAAGGGTAACTGTTAGGATTAGGGTTAGGGTTTGGGTTAGGTTTAGGGTTAGGGTAAAGGTAAAGGTTAAGGTTAGCGTTAGGGTTACGGTAAGGTTTAGGGTTAGGGTGAGGGTAAGGATTAGTTTTAGAGTTAGGGTTAGGTTTAGTGTTAGGGTTAGGGTAAGGGTAAGGGTTAGGGTTAGGGTTAGGGTTAAGTTTAGGGTTAGGTTTAGAGTTAGGGTTAGGATTAGGGTTAGGTTTCGGTTTAGGGTTTGGCTTAGGGTAAAGGTAACTGTTAGGGTTAGGGTTAGGTTTAAAGTTAGGGTTAGGTTAGCATTAAGGTTAGGGTTAGGGTTTGGGTAAGGGTAAGGGTTAGGGTTAGGGTTAGGGTAAGGATTAGGGTTAGGGTTGGGGTTAGGTTTAAGGCTAAGGTTAGTGGTAGGGTTTGGGATAGGGTTAGGGTAAGGGTTAGGGTTAGGGGTTTGGTTAGGGTTGGGGTTAGGTTTAGGGTAAGCGTTAGGGTTAGGGTTATGGTAAAAGTTAGGCTTAGGGTTAGGTTTAGGGTTAGGGTAAGGGTAAGTGTGAGGTTTAGGGATAGGGTTACCGTTAGTGTAAGGGTAAGCGTTAGGGTTAGGGTTAGGTTTGGGTTTAGTGTTGCCGATAAGGTTACGGTTAGGCTTAGGGTAAGGGTAAGTTTAGGTTTAGGGTTAGGGTTAGGGTTGGGTTTAAGGTTATAGTTAGGGTAAGGGTAAGGGTTAGGGATAGGGTTAGCGTAAAGTTTAGGGTTAGGGTTAGGGTTAAGGTTAGGGTAAGTGTAAGAGTTAGGGATAGGGTTAGGGTTAAGTTTTGGGTTAGGGTTAGGGTTAGGGTTAGGGTAAGGGTTAGGGTTAGGGTTAGGATTAGGGTTAGGTTTAGGGTTAGGGTTAGGGTAAGTGTTAGGGTTCGGGTTAGGGTTAGAGGTAGGGTTATGGTTACGGTAAGGGTAAGGGTTGGGGTTAGGTTTAGGGTTAAGGTTAGGGTATAGTTTAGGGTTAGGGCAAGGTTTAGGGTTAGGGTTAGGATTAGGGTTAGCATTAAGGTTAGGGTTAGGGTTAGGGTTGGGGTTAGGGTAATGGTTTGGGTTAGGGTTAGGGTTATTATAAGGGTTAGGTTTAGGGTTAGGGTAAGGGTAAGGGTTAGAGTTAGGGTTAGGGTTAAGTTTAGGGTTAGGGTTAGGGTTAGGATTAGGGTTAGGGTTCGGCTTAGGGTAAGGATTAGTGTTAGGGTTATGGTTGGGGTTAGGTTTAGGTTAATGTATGGGTAAGGGTTAGGGTCAGGATTAGGGTTAGGTTTAGGGTTAGGGTTAGGATTCGGGTTAGGGTTAGGCTTAGGGTAAGGATTAGTGTTAGGGTTAGTGTTGGGGTTAGGGTTACGGTTAGGGAAAGGGTAAGGGTTAGTGTTAGGGTTAGGGTTAGGGGTTAGGGTTAGGGTTAGGGATAGATTTAGGGTTAGGGTAAGGGTACTGTTTAGGTTTAGGGATAGGTTTGGGGTTAGGGTTAGGGAAAGAGTAAGGGTATGGGTTACGGTTAGGGTTAGGGTAAGGGTTAGGTTTAGGGTTAGGGTTAGGCATAGGTTTGGGGTTAGGGTTAGGGTAAGGTTTAGGGTTAGGGTAAAGGTTAGGCTTAGGGTTATGGTTACGGTAAGGGTAACTGTTAGAATTAGGGTTGGGGTTAGGGTTAGGGTTAGGGTTAGTGTTAGGGTTAGGGTAAGGGTAAGGGTTAGGGTTAGGGTTAGGGTTAGTGCTAGGGTTAGGGTTAGGGTTAGTGTTAAGTTTGGAATTAAGTTTAGGGTTAGTGTTAGGGTTAGGGTTAGGGTAAGGATTAGGGTTAGGGTTAGGGTAAGGATAAATGCTAGCTTTAGGGTTAGGGTAAGGGTAAGGGTTAGGGTTAGGGTTAGGGTTAAGTTTAGGGTTAGGGTTAGGGTTAGGCTTAGGATAAGAATTACGGTTAGGCTTAGGGTAAGGATTAGTGTTAGGGTTAGGGTTAGGGTTAGGTTTAGGATTAGGGTAAGGGTAAGGGTTAGGGTTAGGGTTAGGTTTAGTGTTAGGGTTAGGGTAAGGGTTAGGGTTAGGGTTACTGTTAGGTTTAGGGTTAACGTTAGGGTTAGGGTTAGTGTAAGGGAAAATGTTCGGGTTAGGGTTAGGGTTAGGGTTAGATTTAGGGTTAGGGTAAGGGTACGGTTTAGGGTTAGGGTTAGGTTTGGGGTTAGGGTTAGGGTAAGAGTAAGGGTTAGGGTTAGTGTTAGGGTTAGGGTTAGGGTAAGGGTTAGGGTTAGGCATAGGTTTTCAGTTAGGGTTAGGGTAAGGTTTAGGATTAGGGTGAAGTTAGGGTTAGGGTTAGGGTTAAGGTAAGGGTAACTGTTAGAATTAGGGTTAGGCTTAGGGTTAGGGTTAGTGTTAGGGTTAGGGTAAGGGTAAGGGTTAGGGTTAGGGTTAGTGTTAGGGTTAGGGTTAGGGTTAGTGTTAGGGTTAATGTTAGGGTTAGGGTTAGGGTTAGGGTAAGGGTAAGGGTTAGGGTTAGGTTTAGGGTTAGAATAAGTGTAAGGCTTAGGATTAATGTTAGGTTTAGGGTTAGTGTTAGGGTTAGAGTTAGGGTAAGGTTTAGGGCTAGGGTTAGGGTTAAGGCTAGGGTTAGTGTTAGGGTTAGGGTTTGGGTTAGGGTAAGGGTAAGGGTTAGGGTTAGTGTTAGGGTTAGGGTTAAGGTTAGGGTTAGGGTTAGGGTTAGGCTAAGTTTTAGGGTTAGGTTAGGGTAAGGGTTAGGGTTTGGGTTAGGGTTAGGGTTAGATTTAGGGTCAGGGTTAGGGTAAGGGTTACGGTTAGGTTTAGGGTAAGGGTTAGGGTTAGGGGTCAGGATTAGTTTTAGGGTAAGTGTTAGGGATAGGCATTAGGGTTAGGTTTAGGGTTAGTGTATGCGTTAGGCTTAGGGTTAGGGTTAGTGTAAGGGTTAGGGTTAGGTTTAGGGTTACTGTAAGGTTTA
Source organism: Megascapheus bottae (assembly GCA_024803745.1). NCBI lineage: Eukaryota > Metazoa > Chordata > Mammalia > Rodentia > Geomyidae > Megascapheus > Megascapheus bottae. Next base: position 2,236,227 of record JANJXV010000156.1, read on the forward strand.
GGGTTAGGGTAAGGGTAAGTGTTAGGGTAAGGGTTAGGGTAAGGGTAAGTGTTACGATTAGGGTTAGGGTTTGGGTTAGGTTTAGGGTTAGCGTAAGGGTAAGGGTTAAGGTTAGGGTTAGGGTTAGGGTTAGGTTTAGGGTTAGGGTGAGGGTAAGGATTAGTTTTACAGTTAGAGTTAGGTTTAGTGTTAGGGTTATGGTAAGGGTAAGGGTTACAGTTAGGGTTAGGGTTAAGTTTAGGGTTAGGTTTAGTGTTAGGGTTAGGATTAGGGTAAGGTTTAGGTTTAGGGTTAGGCTTAGGGTAAAGGTAAGGGTTAGGGTTAGGGTTAGGTTTAGGGTTATGGTTAAGGTTAGGTTTAGCGTTAGGGGTAGGGTTAGCATTAAGATTAGGGTTAGAGTTAGGGTAAGGGTAAGGGTTAGGGTTAGGGTTAGTTTTAAGTTTAGGGTTAGGGTTAGGGTAAGGCTTAGGATTAGGATTAGGGTTAGGCTTAGGGGAAGGATTAGTGTTAGGGTTAAGGTTAGGGTTAGGTTTAGGGTTAGGGTAAGGGTAAGGGTTAGGGTTAGGTTTAGGTTTAGGTTTAGGGTTAGGGTTGGGGTAAGGGTTAGGGTTAGGGTTACTGTTAGGTTTAGGGTTAACATTAGGGTTAGGGTTAGGTTAAGGGTTAAGGGTTAAGGTTAGGGTTAGGTTTAGGAGTTAGGGTTAGGGTAAGTTTTAGGGTTAGGGTGAAGTTAGGGTTAGGGTTAGGGTTAAGGTAAGGGTAACTGTGAGAATTAGGGTTAGGGTTAGGGTTAGGGTTAGTGTTAGGGTTAGGGTAAGGGTAACGGTTAGGGTTAGGTTTAGGGTTAGTGTTAGGGTTAGGGTTAGGGTTAGGGTTAGTGTTAGAGTTAGTGTTAGGTTTAGGGTTAGGGTTAGGGTAAGGGTAAGGGTTAGGGTTAGAATTAGAGTAAGTGTAAGGCTTAGGAATTTTCTTAGGGTTAGGGTAAGTGTTAGGGTTAGTGTTAGCTTAAGGGTAACGGTTAGGGTTAGGGTTAGGGTAAGTGTAAGGCTTAGGATTATTGTTAGGGTTAGGGTAAGTGTTAGGTTTAGTGTTAGCTTAAGGGTAAGGGTTAGGGTTAGGGTTAGGGTAAGGTTTAGGGCTAGGGTTAGTGTTAAGGCTAGGGTTAGTGTTAGGGTTAGTGTTAGGGTTAGGGTAAGGGTAAGGGTTAGGGTTAGTGTTAGGGTTAGGGTTAAGGTTAGGGTTATGGTTAGGGTTAGGCTAAGGTTTAGGTTTAGGGTTAGGGTAAGGGTTAGGGTTTCGGTTAGTGTTAGGGTTAGAATTAGGGTCAGGGTTAGGGTAAGGGTTAGGGTTAGGTTTAGGCTAAGTGTTAGGTTTAGGGTTCAGGATTAGTTTTAGGGTAAGGTTTAGGGATAGGAATTAGGGTTAGGGTTAGGTTTAGGGTTCAGGATTAGTTTTAGGGTAAGGTTTAGGGATAGGAATTAGGGTTAGGGTTAGGGTTAGGGTTAGTGTAAGGGTTAGGGTTAGGTTTAGCGTTACGGTAAGGGTTAGGGTTAGGGTAAGGGTAAGTGTTAATGTAAGGGTTAGGGTAAGGGTTAGGGTTAGGTTTAGGGTAAGGGTTAGGTTTAGGGTTCAGGATTAGTTTTAGGGTAAGGTTTAGGGATAGGAATTAGGGTTAGGGTTAGGTTTAGGGTTCAGGATTAGTTTTAGGGTACGGTTTAGGGATAGGAATTAGGGTTAGGGTTAGGGTTAGCGTTAGTGTAAGGGTTAGGGTTAGGTTTAGGGTTACGGTAAGGGTTAGGGTTAGGGTAAGGGTAAGTGTTAGAGTTAGGGTTATGGTAAGGGTAAGTGTTAGGATTAGGGTTAGGTTTTGGGTTAGGTTTAGGGTTAGGGTAACGGTAAGCGTTAAGGTTAGGGTTAGGGTTAGGGTTAGGTTTAGGGTTAGGGTGAGGGTAAGGATTAGTTTTAGAGTTAGGGTTAGGTTTAGTGTTAGGGTTAGGGTAAGCGTAAGGGTTACGGTTACAGTTAGGGTTAAGTTTAGGGTTAGGTTTAGGGTTAGATTTAGGATTAGGGTTAGGTTTAGGTTTAGGGTTAGGCTTAGGGTAAAGGGAAGGGTTAGGGTTAGGTTTAGGTTTAGGGTTAGGTTTAAGGTTAGGTTTAGGGTTAGGGGTAGCGTTAGCATTAAGATTAGGGTTAGGGTTAGGGTAAGGGTAAGGGTTATGGTTAGGTTTAGGGTTAGGGTTTAGGATTAGGGTTATTGTTAGGTTTAGGTTTAGGTTAGGGTTGGGGTAAGGATAAGGTTTAGGGTTAGGTTTAGGGTTAGGTTGAGGTTTAGCGTAGGGTTCGTGTAAGGGTAAGGGTAAGGGTTAGGGTTAGGGTTAGGCATAGGTTTGGGGTTAGGTTTAGGGTAAGAGTTAGGGTTAGGGTTACTGTTAGGTTTAGGGTTAAGTTTAGGTTTAGGGTTAGGGTAAGGGTTAGGGTTAGGGTTAGGGTTAGGGGTTAGGTTTAGGGTTAGGGATAGATTTATGTTAGAATAAGGGTACAGTTTAGGGTTAGGGTTAGCTTTGGGTTTAAGGTTAGGGTAAGAGTAAGGGTTAGGGTTAGGGTTAGGGTAAGGTTTAGGGTTAGGCATAGGTGTGGGGTTAGGGTTAGGGTAAGTTTTTGGTTAGGGTAAAGGTTAGGGACAGGGTTAGGGTTAGGGTAAGGGTAACTGTTAGAATTAGGGTTAGGGTTAGTGTTAGGGTTTGTTAGGGTTAGGGTAAGGGTAAGGGTTAGGGTTAGGGTTAGTGTTAGGGTTAGGGTTAGGGTTAGGGTTAGTGTTAGGGTTAGTGTTAGGTTTAGGGTTAGGGTTAGGGTAAGGGTAAGGTTTAGGGTTAGGGTTAGGGTTAGGGTAAGTGTAAGGCTTAGGATTAATGTTAGGGTTAGGGTTAGGGTTAGGGAAAGGGGAAGGGTTAGTGTTAGGGTTAAGGCTAGGTTTAGTGTTAGGGTAGGGATAGGGTTAGGGTAAGGGTTAGGGTTAGGGTTAGGGTTAGGGTTAAGGCTAGGGTTAGTGTTAGGGTTAGGGATAGGGTTAGGGTAAGGGTAAGGTTTAGGGTTAGTGTTAGGGTTAGGGTTTAGGTTAGGGGTAGGGTTAGGGTTAGGCTAAGGTATAGGGTTAGGATTAGGGTAAGGTTTAGGGTTACGGTTAGGGTTAGGGTAAGGGTTAGGGTTAGGGGTTAGTGTTAGGTTTAGGGTAAGGTTTAGGGATAGGGATTAGGGTTAGGGGTAGGGTTAGGATTAGGGTAAGGGTTAGGGTTAGGGTTAGGGTTAGGGTAAGTGTTAGGGTTAGGGTTAGGGTTAGGGTAAGGGTAATCGTTAGGGTAAGGTTTAGGGGAAGGGGAAGTGTTAGGATTAGGGTTAGGGTTTGGGTTAGGTTTAGGGTTAGGGTAAGGGTAAGGGTTAAGTTTAGTGTTAGGGTTAGGGTAAGGGTAAGGGTTAGGGTTAGGGTTAGGGTTAAGTTTAGGGTTAGATTTAGGGTTAGGGTTAGGATTAGGGTTAGGTATCGGTTTAGGGTTAGGCTTAGGGTAAAGGTAACTGTTAGGGTTAGGGTTAGGTTTAGGGTTAGGTTTAGGTTAGCATTAAGGTTAGGGTTAGGGTTAGGGTAAGGGTAAGGGTTAGGTTTAGGGTTAGGGTAAGGGTTAGGGTTAGGGTTAGGGTTAGGGTTAAGGCTAAGGTTAGTGTTAGGGTTAGGGATAGGTTTAGGGTAAGGGTAAGGTTTAGGGTTAGTGTTAGGGTTAGGTTTGATATTAGGGTTAGGATTAGGGTTAGGCTAAGGGTTAGGGTTAGGGTTAGGGTAAGGGTTAGGGTTTGGGTAAGGGTTAGGGTTAGGGTTAGGGTTAGGGTAAGGGTTAGGGTTTGGGATAGGGTTAGGGTTAGTTTTAGGGTTAGGGTTAGGGTTAGGGGTTAGGGTTAGTTTGGGTTAGGGTTAGGGTTAGGGTAAGGGTTATGGTTAGGTTTAGGGTTAAGTTTAGGTTTAGGGTTAGGGTAAGGGTAAGGGTTAGGGTTAGGGTTAGGGGTTAGGTTTAGGGTTAGGTATAGATTTAACATTAGAGTAAGGGTACGGTTTAGGGTTAGGGTTAGGTTTGGAGTTAGTGTTAGGGTAAGAGTAAGGGTTAGGGTTAGGTTTAGGGTTAGGGTAAGGTTTAGGGTTAGGCATAGGTGTGGGGTTAGGGTTAGGGTAAGTTTTAGGGTTAGGGTAAAGGTTAGGGACAGGGTTAGGGTTAGGGTAAGGGTAACTGTTAGAATTAGGGTTAGGGTTAGTGTTAGGGTTTGTTAGAATTAGGGTAAGGGTAAGGATTAGGGTTAGGGTTAGTGTTAGTGTTAGTGTTAGGGTTAGGGTTAGGGTTAGTGTTAGGATTAGTGTTAGGTTTAGGGTTAGGATTAGGGTAAGGGTAAGGTTTAGGGTTAGGGTTAGGGTTAGGGTAAGTGTAAGGCTTAGGATTAATGTAGGGTTAGGGATAGGGTTAGGGTAAGGGGAAGGGTTAGGGTTAGGGTTAAGGCTAGGGTTAGTGTTAGGGTAGGGATAGGGTTAGGGTAAGGGTTAGGGTGAGGGTTAGGATTAGGGTTAGGCTAGGGTTAGTGTTAGGGTTAGGGATAGGGTTAGGGTAAGGGTAAGGTTTAGGGTTAGTGTTACGGTTAAGGTTAAGTTTAGGGTTAGGGTTAGGGTCAGGCTAAGGGTTAGGGTTAGGGTTAGGGTAAGGGTTAGGGTTTGGGTTAGGGTTAGGGTTAGAGTTAGGGTTAGGATTAGGGAAAGGGTTAGGGTTAGGGTTAGGGTAAGGGTTAGGGTTAGGGTTAGTGTAAGGGTTAGGGTTAGGGGTTAGGGTTAGGGTTATGGTAAGGTTTAGGGATAGGGATTAGGGTTAGGGTTAGGGTTAGTGTAAGGGTTAGGGTTAGGGTTAGGGTTAGGGTAAGGGTTAGGTTTAGGGTTAGGGTTATGGTTAGGGTAAGGGTAATGGTTAGGGTAAGGGTTAGGGGAAGGGTAAGTGTTAGGATTAGGGTTAGGGTTTAGGTTAAGTTTAGGGTTAGGGTAAGGGTAAGGGTTAAGTTTAGGGTTAGGGTTAGGGTTAGGTTTAGGGTTAGGGTTAGGCTAGCATTAAGGTTAGGGTTAGGGTTAGGGTAAGGGTAAGGTTTAGGGTTAGGGTTAGGGTAAGGGTTAGGGTTAGGGTTATGGTTAAGGCTAAGGTTAGTGTTAGGGTTAGGGATAGGTTTAGGGTAAGGGTAAGGTTTAGGGTTAGTGTTAGGGTTAGGTTTAATGTTAGGGTTAGGATTAGGGTTAGGCTAAGGGTTAGGGTTAGGGTTAGGGTAAGGGTTAGAGTTTGGGTAAGGGTTAGGGTTAGGGTTAGGGTAGGGTTAGGGTTTAGTGTTAGGGTTAGGGCTAGGGTAATGGTTAGGGTTAGGGTTAGGGTAAGGGTAAGTGTTAGGGTTAGGGTTAGGTTTTGGGTTAGGATTAGGGTAACAGTAAGGGTTAGGGTTTGGGTTAGGTTTAGGGTTAGGATTAGGGTTAGGTTTAGGTTTAGGATTAGGGTTAAGGTAAGTGTAAGTGTTAAGGTTAGGGTTAGGGTTAGGGTTAAGGTTAGGGTTAGGGTTAGGGAAAGGGTAAGGGTTAGGTTTAGGGTTAGGTTTAGCATTAAGGGTTAGAGTAAGGTTAAGTGTTAGGGTTAGGGTTAGGGTTTGGGTTAGCATTAAGGGTTAGAGTAAGGTTAAGTGTTATTGTTAGGGTTAGTGTTAGGTTTAGGGTTAAGGTAAACGTAAGGGTTAGGGTTATCTTTAGAGTTAAGGTTAGGTTTAGGGTTAGGGTTAGGGTAAGGGTTAGGGTTAAGGGTAAGGGTTAGGTTTAGGGTGAGGGTAAGGGTTAGGGTAAGGGTTAGGTTTAGTGTTACAGTTAGGGTTAGAGATAAGGTAAGGGTAAGGTTAGGGTTAGGGTAAGTGTCAGGGTTAGGGTTAGGGTTAGGGACAGTGTAAGGGTAAGGGTTAGGATTAGGGGTTAGGGTTTGGTTTAGGGTTAGGGTTAGGATTAGCGGTTAGGGTTAGGCTTAGGGTTAGGGTTAGGTTAAGGGTTAGGTTTAGAGTAAGGGTAAGGGTTAGGGTTAGGGTTAGTGTTAGCGTTACAGTTAGGTTTAGGGTTAAGGTTAGGGTTAGGGAAAGGGTTAGGGTTAGGCTAGCATTAAGGTTAGGGTTAGGGTTAGGGTAAGGGTAAGGTTTAGGTTTAGGGTTAGGGTAAGGGTTAGGGTTAGGGTTAGGGTTTATGCTAAGGTTAGTGTTAGGGTTAGGGATAGGTTTAGGGTAAGGGTAAGGTTTAGGGTTAGTGTTAGGGTTAGGTTTAATGTTAGGGTTAGGATTAGGGTTAGGCTAAGGGTTAGGGTTAGGGTTAGGGTAAGGGTTAGAGTTTGGGTAAGGGTTAGGGTTAGGGTTAGGGTAGGGTTAGGGTTTAGTGTTAGGGTTAGGGTTAGGGTAAGGGTTAGGGTTAGGGTTAGGGTTAGGGTAAGTGTTAGGGTTAGGGTTTGGGTTAGGGTTAGGGATAGGGTTAGGGTTAGGGTTAGAGTGTGAGTAAGGGTAAGGGTTAGGGTTAGGTTTAGGGTTAGGGTTAGGGTTACGGGTTAGGGTTTGGGTTAGGGTAAGAGTAAGGTGTAGGGTTAGGGTAAGGGTAATTGTTGGGGTTGGGGTTAGGGTTAGTGTTAGTGTTAGGGTAAGGGTTAGGGTTAGGGTAAGGGTTAGGGTTAGGTTTAGGATTAGGTTTAGGGTTAGGGCAAGTGTTAGGTTAGGGTTAGTGTTAGGGATAGTATAGGGTAGAGTTAGGGTTAGGGGTTAGGTTAGGGGTTAGGGTTAGTTAGGGTTAGGTTTAGAGTAAGGGTAAGGGGTTAGGGTTAGGGTTAGTGTTGGGGTTAGGG